>CM045745.1:36865281-36977781 GCA_024760905.1 Plotosus lineatus | reverse complement strand
GTGTGTGTGTGTGTGTGTGCACTCACTTTAGATGGGTTGAGTGCAGAACTCTATTTTTCCCTTGCAGAATTAATACAGTATAATAATACAGGGGGCGGGGTACAAACTGTGACCCTTACGTCTAGGATTATTTACAGAAAAATATTTCGGTGATATGATATTTGAAGGATTAAAGAACAGTTTTTTTTTTTTTTTTTTTTTTTTTTTTGCTGAATGACTTGATCCGTTATTAGGGGCACAGGAAAGAGTGAGTGGGTTGAGTGAGTGGGTGAGTTAGTGAGCTGAGTGGGTGGGTTTAGTGTGTGAGTCGGTTAGGGTGGGGATGAGTGGGCGGGTTAGTGAGTGAATGGGTGGGTGGGGTGAGTGAGTGGACCTGTGAGTGCGATGATTGGTAGGTGGGTTAAGTCAGTGCTTCACAAATAGATAATAAATATTCCATGCATAGATCAAATAGATAGCGTGCCACCCAAGGTATGATGCCAGGGGGGCATGGTGTGATGCTGGGGGAGCACGTATGATTCTGGGGAACTTGCTTTTCTGAAATAGTGTACGAGAATTAAGTGTAATTGTACCTCCACTCCACTAGTTGAATGAGTTTAAATAAGGATGTATTTTTTTTATTTCAGGCACATTGGTGCACTTTAAATCTTTCCAATTACAGATTAAAAAACAACATTAATGAAGTTTTTCTTTATTGTAAGCTGAACTATGTTTATTTTTTTTTGTTTTTAATGATAAAGATACAATGTTATGCAGAAGTGTACTAATAATTTTATTGAAAAATAATATAATTTATAGACGCTCGCAGGGTGGTGGGGGCGGCATGAAATGTTTTTTCTTCCTAGAGGGGGCGCCACAGAAAATAAATGAGAAGCACTGGGCTTAGTGAATGTTTCTCAATAGGGAAAATCATGGAGACAAAAAGTGATGGAGAAACACAATGTCAAACAAAGATCTCCTGAAAAGAACCAAGAGCAAATCTTTCCACTTCATCCTCTTGGTGGGTTCAGACTCTGGTTTAAGGGCGTTGGCAAGCATGACCTAAAGGCCTACCAAATCTTGCCTAGAGGAAGAGCTCACAAGTGTCTGGACTAAATGGAGAGTCACCATTTGTCACGGAGCCCAGAGGTACGAAAGGGAGTGCATAATGCGTTAAGAGGATGTCATTCGTTCATTCATTTTCACCGCTTAATCGTAATTAGGGTCGTGCGGAGGTTGGCGCCCATCTCAGCAGACTGGGCGAAGGTACACTCTGGACTGCTCACCAGGCCATCGCAGGGCCCACACTCACACAAGAAGTCAGACTCACACTCACATCTAGGGCTGATTTGGAACAGCCAGTTAACCTTCTGTGTATGTTTTTAGCTCATGGGAGGAAACCCACACAATCAGTGGGAGAACAATCAAACTCCACACAGAAACACCCTCGCTGAGCCTGGAAATTGATCTCAGGACCTTCTTGCTGTGAGGCGGACTTGCTGATCACTACACCGCTGTGGCACCTGAAGCTAAATGTCAGATTTTCTTTAAAAAGAATAAATAAAAGAAGCACAACATTCACAAACACAACATATCAACTGCTCATCTGGAGCAAAACAAACCAAAACAAAGAAAAAAAAACCTTTTCTGTTGGCTTTCTGTGGGACTGGGACATCTGATGGTGGAAAGTATGTTACTAACTGTTCGTAATTCAAAGAATTTGATAGTGAGGAGGTTGTGAACCTCACTATAAATGAGACTAGACCATAAAACCTTACACAGCTAGATAAGGCTGTCTATAGAATGTGTTTAACAAGCATATTTTAACGCATGTAATATCACACATAGGGTTTTAAAATCACACTAACAACTCACGGATTTTCAGGATCTGCGGGTGGGGGTGGAATGTAACCCCCACGAATAACGAGGGCCTTCTGTATTAGTTATCTGGGAAATAAAAGTATTATATTATTGTTGTAGTTTACTAAAAACATTTATATAAACAGTATATATATATATATATATATATATATATATATATATATATATATATATATATATAGATAGATAGATATATATAGAGGATTTTCTGAGTAGATCCTTCCGTAGGAGAGTGCTCAATACTTTTTGGTAGAGCAAATAACAAAAATAAAAGGACAGGACAAAGACTTTCTATTGAAACTCCATTTATCACTACAGATCTGTTTCGAGGGGTGGTGAAACCATCCTCTCTCTTCAGGTGATTATAGAAGAATCTCATATCTCATATTCTATCTATATTCTTCTATAATCACCTGAAGAGAGAGGATGGTTTCACCACCCCTCGAAACAGATCTGTAGTGATAAATGGAGTTTCAATAGAAAGTCTTTGTCCTGTCCTTTTATTTTTGTATATATATATATATACATACACACACACACACACACACACACACACATATATATATACACATATAAGATAAGATAAGATACAGCTTTATTAATCTCACAATGGAGAAATTCACTGTTACAGGCTCTTGAGGTACCATCAGTAGGGGGTGCAAAAATAGATACAAGTACAAACATACACACATACATATATATTACATAAGTAAATAAATAAATAGATACATAAATAGTATAAATTACTAAACAATAAACGAAAAGAATGGAGCAACTTTATAGACTGGCCTATATTAAAGTGTAATGTATCTGAGGGCGGAGTAGATGGGTTGATATGGTTCACAGTCAGTGGGGTAGATGTGGTTGATTAAAGTGCACGGGGATTTTATAGCACATAATCGGTAATTTTCACAGACAGTTACAAAGTGGCGTTGTACAGTCTGACAGCGGTGGGAATGAACGACCTGCGGTAGCGCTCCTTCCTGCACTGAGGATGCCTCAGTCGTCCACTGAAGGAGCTGCTCAGCTCCTCTACAGTCTGGTGCAGTGGGTGAGAGCTGTTGTTCATGATGGATGTGAGCTTTGCTACCATCCTCCTCTCACTCACCTCCTCCACAGAGTCCAGTGGGCAGCCGAGGACAGAGCTGGCCCTCCTGACCAGCTTGTTCAGTCTCTTCCTGTCCCGCTCTGTGCTGCCCGGGGCCCAGCAGATGGCAGCGTAGAGGATTGCAGAGGCTACCACAGAGTCATAAAAAGTCATACACACATATATACATATACACATATATATATATATAGGGGATTTTCTGAGTAGATCCTTCCGTAGGAGAGTGCTCAATACTTTTTGGTAGAGCAAATAATCACTTCTATAATCACCTGAAGAGAGAGGATGGTTTCACCACCCCTCAAAACAGATCTGTAGTGATAAATGGAGTTTCAATAGAAAGTCTTTGTCCTGTCCTTTTATTTTTGTTATATATATATATATATATATATATATATATATATATATATATATATATATATACACACACACACACACACACACACATACATACACTTTTCCTTTCGGCTGTTCTCTTCAGGGGTCACCACAGCGAATCATCTGCCTCCATCTCACCCTATCCTCTACATCTTCTACTCTTACTCCAACTACTTTCATGTCCTCCTTCACCACGTCCATAAACATATACTGTATATATCTTCTTCTCCTTTCGACTTTTTCCCTTTCTCAGGGGTGGCCACAGTGAATCATTTGATTTGCATGTTTGATTTGTTTCATAGGTTTTTATGTCGGCTGCCCTTCCTGACACAACCCTTTAGCGAGGGACAGAAACACGCTGACGGCTTTGCAGCTCCTCTTTACGAAAGTCAGCAATGGTTCTTTTACATGAACCTCTCACCATAGACAGTGAGAGACATGGCCGGCCTTTGATAACCTAGTTAGTGCACTGGTGGGACAGTGACAACCTGGAGCATGGGACTCGACCCTCCAACCCTAGGATTGGCGATCCAGCACCCTATAGCACTAGGCCACCACTGGCCCGTATTTATTTATATATATTTTAAAAATTATTTCCTCACCCTCCGCGGGTGGTCTCTGTCTTTTTTTCTCCCTTCAAGCTCGGGTCCTCTACCAGAGGCCAAGGAGCTTCAGGGTTCTGCATAGGACCTTTGCTGTTCCTAGTACTGCGCTTTTCTGGATTGAGATGTCGGATGTTTTTCCTGGGATCTGCTGTAGCCACTCTTCCAGTTTGGGGGTTACTGCCCCGAGTGCTCCGATAACCACGAGTACCACCGATGCCTTCACTTTCCAGACTCTCTCTCGCTCCTCTTTGAGCCCCTGATATTTCTCCACTTTCTCATGCTCCTTCTTGTGAATATTGCTATCACTTGGTATTGCTATGTCAACCACCACGGCTTTCCTCTGCTCTTTGTCAATCACCACAATGTCTGGTTGGTTCGCCATCACCATTCTGTCAGTCTGTATTTGGAAGTCCCACAGGATCTTCGCTCGGTCATTCTCCATCACCTTTGGGGGTGTTTCCCACTTTGATCTTGGGGTCTCCAGCCCATACTCAACACATGTTCCTGTACACGATACCAGCCACCTGGTTGTGACGTTCCATGTATTCTTTTCCTGCCAGCATCTTACATCCTGCAGTTATGTGCTGGACTGTCTCAGGGGCCTCTTTGCACAACCTACACCTTGGGTCTTGTCTGGTGTGGTAGATCTGAGCCTCTATCGCGATAGTATTCAAGGCTTGTTCCTGTGCTGCCATTATGAGTGCATCTGTGCTGTCCTTCAATCCAGCTCTTTCCAACCATTGGTAGGACTTCTTGAGATCGGCCACTTCAGTTATGTTCTGGTGGTACAGCCCATGTAGGGGCTTATCCTGCCATGATGTTTCCTCCTGCACCTCATCCTCTGTCCCCCATTGTCTGAGACATTCACTCAGCACGTTGTCGGTTGGGGCTTTATCCTTGATATACTTGTGGATCTTAGATGTTTCATCCTGGATAGTGGCTTTCACGCTCACTAGTCCTCGGCCTCCTTCCTTGCGGCTTGTGTATCGTCTCAGGGTGCTGGATTTGGGACAGAACCATCCATGCATGGTTAGTAGCTTCCGTGTCTTAACATCTGTGGTCTGTATCTCGTCCTTTGGCCAACTTATTATTCCGGCAGGGTATCTGATCACTGGTAGGGCGTAGCTGTTTATTGCCCGGGACTTGTTCTTACAATTGAGCTGGCTTCTTAGGACTTGCCTTACTCACTGTAGGTACTTGGTCGTGGCTGCTTTCCTTGTTACTTCATCAAGGTTACCATTTGCCTGGGGGATTCCGAGATACTTGTAACTATCCTCAATGTCTGTTATTGTTCCTTCTGGGAGTGAGACCCCTTCTGTGCGGACTACCTTCCCTCTGTTTGTCACCATCCGACCGCACTTCTCTAGTCCGAGTGACATCCCTATGTCTGCGCTATAGATCCTGGTGGTGTGGATCAGTGAATCTATGTCTTCTTAGCGTACAGCTTGATATCATCCATGACTGTAGTGTGTAGAGTAGATGACTAATTGTGGCCCCATTCCTGAGTTGGTATCCGTAGCCATGCATCCGTATGCAGAACAACAGTGGGGAGTAGTAGCATTCCAACAGAACCAGGTTCTCGCATCTCGCCCATTTCCGTCTTGTAGACCATTTTTCATCAAGGTGCTCTGGTTCTCCAACACCTGACGCATACCTTATTTGGCCGGGCGACGTCTGAGCCGGCATGTCATTCATTTCTTTATCTCTTATCATTGTATGAGGTAGGCAATAGTGCCAAGGGTCTTGCCTAAGGACCCACACTGGGTACTGCTCATTTCGCCCTTGCAAGGAATCGAACCCTGATCTCCGGTGTGTAAGTTGGGTGACTTTACCAGTTGAGCTACCCAGCCGCTCTATATATATATATATATATATATATATATATATATATATATATATATATATATACACACATACATATACACACACACACACATATACACACACACACATACACACACACATACACATACACGGTATTTTGTGCTGATAAGATAAAAATACTTTTTGAGTGGACTAAAAGTTTGAGATTTTAAAATCTTTTGCATATTTGACCTTCGTATTGTTTGCCGTCGTGTTTTTTTGCTTTATCTTTCACGGTCCTTCCAGTTCAGCAGCGTTAATGCGAAGGAGCTCATTGTTTACTGTAGGAGAAGTTCTATGATTAGCAAGCTTAAAAAAAAAAAAAATCAAAACTAAAACCATGCTTTCTCAGCTTTCAGCTTTCAGCCAGCGATGGCGTCGTCCGCCTTCTGTTTTGCTTTGTCTTGCTGATTACTTGCTCATTTCTGATCAAGGCCACAATGTCGCACAGTGCACTCACACCCCGTTTAACAAAGATGGTCAGCATCCAGTTTTGCAGTCCAGAACATTTCTGCAAAAGATATCAAACCTCTCAGAACAAAATGGTTTCTCACAATCTGCTCAGCTGTTTCAGGAAGGATTTCATATCCTGTTATTCACTATTCCGCATGAGGACTGTGAGGTAAGAGCAGCCGAGATAACGTGCACAGGTAATCATTCACACACTTCTTTTGTGAGATGAGGAATTATTCGTTTATTCGTTCGTTTATTTTCCAATTCGCCTAATCCTAATGAGGGTTGTGGGGAGGATGACACCTGTCTCAGCTGACTCAAAATGAGGGCAGAGTACACCCTGAACAGCTCACCAGCCTATGACAAGGCAACACACACTCATGCCTAGGGGCAATCTGGAAAAGCCAATTATGCAAATAAGCAGGTCTTTGGAATTTTGTAGGAAATTAATTTACCCAGAGGAAGCCCGCGCAAGCACAAGGAGAACATACAAACCCCGCACAGAAACGCCCTCACAGAGCCCGGGACTCGAACCCAGGACCTTCTTGCTGTGAGGCGGATGTGCTAAACACCATCCCTGCATGTTTCCCATGATATGATTTACATGTGTTTTTTTTTTAGTGTGTGAGAGTGTTTGTAAGTGTGTGTAAGTGTGCATTTGGTGAGTGTGTGTGAGTGGGTGTGAATGTGCTTGTATGTGAGTGTGCTTGTGTGCATGGACGAGTGTGTCTGAGTGAATGTGTGTGAGTCTAATATGTGCGTGTGTGTGAGTGAGTGTGAGTGAGTGTGTGTGCGAATGAGTGCGTGCAAGTGTGTGTGAGCAAGCGTTTGCGTGAGTGATTGTGTGTGTGTGTGTGTGTGTGTGTGTGTGTGCGAGTGAGTGTGTGTGAGAGTGAGCGAGTGTGTGTGTGCACGCGAGTGTGTGTGCACACGAGTGAGTGTGTGTGCACGCGAGTGAGTGTGTGTGCAAGTGCGTGAGTGTGCATGTGCGAATGAGTGTGTGTGTGTGTGTGTGTGAGCAAGTGTGTGTGTGTGTAAGTGAGTGTGAGTGAGTGTGCAAATGTGTGAGTGTGTGCGAGTGAGTGTGCATGTGTGAGTGAGTGTGTGTGCGCGAGTGAGTGTGTGTGCGCGAGTGAGTGTGTGTGCGCGCGCGTGAGTGAGTGTGTGTGCTTGAGTGAGTATGTGTGAATGAGTGAGTGTGTGCACAAGTGAGTGAGTGTGTGCAAGAGTAAGTGTGTGTGTGTGCATGTGAGTGTATGAGAGTGAGTATGTGTGTGTAAGTGAGTGAGTGTGTGCATTAGTGTGTGTGTGTGTGTGCGCGAGTGAATGTGTGTGTCTTGAGTGAATGTGTGTGTGTGTGTGTGTGTGTGTGTGTGTGTGTGTGTGTGTGTGCGTGAGTGAATGTGTATGTGCGAATGAGTGAGTGTGTGCGAGTAAGTGTGTGCGAATGCGGTAGTGTGTGCGAGTGAGTGTGCATGTGCAAGTTTGTGCGTGTGCGAGTGAGTGTGTGTGTGTGTGTGTGTGTGTGTGTGTGTGTGTGTGTGCGAGTGTGTGTGTGTGTGTGTGTGTGTGCGTGTGTGCGAGTGAGTGTGCATGTGCAAATGTGTTAGTGTGTGCGAGTGAGTGTGCATGTGCAAGTGAGTGCATGTGCGAGTGAGTGTGTGTGTGCGTGAGTGAGTGTGTGCACGAGTGAGTGTGTGTGCAAATGCGTGAGTGTGAGTGAGTGTGCATGTGCGAATGAGTGTGTGTGTGTGAGTAAGTGTGTGTGTGTGTGTGTGTGTGTGCGCAAGTGAGTGTGAGTGAGTGTGCAAATGTGTGAGTGTGCGTGTGCGAGTGAGTGAGTGCGCATGTGCGAGTGAGTGTGCGTGTGCGAGTGAGTGTGCGAGTGAGGGTGTGTGCGCGAGTGTGTATGTGTGAATGAGTGCAAGAGTAAGTGTGTGTGTGTGTGTGTGTGTGTGTGCGCAAGTGAGTGTATGAGAGTGAGTATGCGTGTGCAAGTGAGTGAGTGTGTATGTGTGTGCGCGAGTGAGTGTGTATGTGCGAATGAGTAAGTGTCTGTGAGTAAGTGTGTGTGTGCGCGAATGAGTGTGTGTGTGCAAATATGTTAGTGTGTGCGAGTGAGTATGCGTGTGCAAGTGAATGCGTGTGCGAGTGAGTGTGTGTGTGCGCGAGTGAGTGTGTGCACAAATGAGTGTGTGTGTGTGTGTGTGTGTGCAGTGAGTGTGTGTGTGTGTGTGTGTGTGTGTGTGTGTGCGTGAGTGAGTGTGTGTGCAAATGCGTGAGTGCAAATGCGTGAGTGTGAGTGAGTGTGCATGTGCGAATGAGTGTGTGTGTGTGAGTGTGTGTGTGTGTGTGTGTGTGTGCGCAAGTGAGTGTGAGTGAGTGTGCAAATGTGTGAGTGTGCGCGAGTGAGTGTGCATGTAGAGTGAGTGTGCGTGTGCGAGTGAGTGAGTGCGTGTGTGCGAGTGAGTGTGCGTGTGCGAGTGAGTGTGCGAGTGAGGGTGCGTGTGCGAGTGTGTGCGCGAGTGTGTATGTGTGAATGAGTGCAAGAGTAAGTGTGTGTGTGTGTGTGTGTGCGCGAGTGAGTGTATGAGAGTGAGTATGTGTGTGCAAGTGAGTGAGTGTGTACATTAGTGTGTGTGTGTGCGCGAGTGAGTGTGTGTGTGTGCGCGAGTGAGTGTGTATGTGCGAATGAGTGTGTGTGTGCGCGAATGAGTGTGTGTGTGTGTGTGTGTGTGTGTGTGAGTGTGTGTGTGCAAATATGTTAGTGTGTGCGAGTGAGTATGCGTGTGCATTAGTGTGTGTCTGTGTGCGCGAGTGAGTGTGTATGTACGAATGAGTAAGTGTGTGCGAGTAAATGTGTATGTGCGAATGAGTGTGTGTGTGTGTGCGAGTGAGTGTGAGTGAGTGTGCGTGTGCAAATGTGTTAGTGTGTGAGTGAGTATACGTGTGCAAGTGAATGCGTGTGCGAGTGAGTGTGTGTGTGCGCGAGTGAGTGTGTGCACAAATGAGTGTGTGTGTGTGTGTGTGTGTGCGCGAGTGAGTGTGTGTGTGCGCGAGTGAGTGTGTGTGTGTGCGTGAGTGAGTGTGTGTGCAAATGCGTGAGTGTGCAAATGCGTGAGTGTGAGTGAGTGTGCATGTGAGAATGAGTGTGTGTGTGTGAGTAAGTGTGTGTGTGTGTGTGTGTGTGTGCAAGTGAGTGTGAGTGAGTGTGCAAATGTGTGAGTGTCTTGGCAGTGAGTGTGCATGTAGAGTGAGTGTGCGTGTGCGAGTGAGTGAGTGCGTGTGTGCGAGTGAGTGTGCGTGTGCAGTGAGTGTGCGAGTGAGGGTGCGTGTCTTGAGTGTGTGCTTGAGTGTGTATGTGTGAATGAGTGCAAGAGTAAGTGTGTGTGTGTGTGTGTGTGCGCGAGTGAGTGTATGAGAGTGAGTATGTGTGTGCAAGTGAGTGAGTGTGTACATTAGTGTGTGTGTGTGCTTGGCCGAGTGAGTGTGTGTGTGTCTTGTGAGTGAGTGTGTATGTGCGAATGAGTGTGTGTGTCTTGTGAATGAGTGTGTGTGTGTGTGTGTGTGTGAGTGTGTGTGTGCAAATATGTTAGTGTGTGCGAGTGAGTATGCGTGTGCAAGTGAGTGAGTGTGTGCAATAGTGTATGTCTGTGTGCGCGAGTGAGTGTGTATGTACTAATGAGTAAGTGTGTGCAGTAAATGTGTATGTGCGAATGAGTGTGTGTGTGTGCGAGTGAGTGTGAGTGAGTGTGCGTGTGCAAATGTGTTAGTGTGTGAGTGAGTATACGTGTGCAAGTGAATGCGTGTGCGAGTGAGTGTGTGTGTGCGCGAGTGAGTGTGTGCACAAATGAGTGTGTGTGTGTGTGTGCGCGAGTGAGTGTATGTGCGAAAGTGAGTGTGTGAGAGTGAGTATGCGTGTGCAAGTGAGTGAGTGTGTGCGTTAGTGTGAGTGTGTGCGAGTAAGTGTGTGTGTGTGTGCGAGTGAGTGTGTGTGTGCGAGAGTGAGTTTGTGTGAATGAGTGAGTGTGTGCAAGTAAGTGTGTGTGTGTGCACGAGTGAGAGTGTGTGTGTGTGTGTGTGTGTGTGCACGAGTGAGTGTGTGTGAGCGCGCGAGTCAGTGAGTGTGCCCGAGTGAGCATGTGTGAATGAGAGAGGGTGTGCGAGTAAGTGTGTGTGTGCGAGTGAGTGTGTGTGAATGAGTGAGTGTGTGCAAGTAACTGTGTGTGTGTGTGTGTGTGTGTGTGTGTGCGCGCGAGTGAGTGTGCGTGTGCGAGTGAGTGTGCGTGTGTGTGTGTGTGCAAGTGATTGTGTGTGCACGAGTGAGTATGTGTGAATGAGTGAGTGTGTGCGAGAGTGAGTATGTGTGAATGAGTGATTATGTGTGTGTGAGTGAGTGTGTGCGAGTGAGTGTGCATGTGAGTGTGTGTGTGTGTGTGTGTGTGCGCGTGAGTGAGTTTGTGTGAATGAGTGCGGGTGTGCAAGTAAGTGTGTGCGAGTGAGTATGTGTGAATGAGTGAGTGTGTGTGCGCGAGTGAGTGTGTGTGCGCGAGTGAGGACAGAGGAAGCATGTTTAATTGTGAACTATTTATACTGTGTTTGAATGATGCTTTGGGGAAATCTGTTCTCTATGTGCCATTGTTCTCTAGAGAGTCTGGAAGTTCCTCTATCTCTCTCTCTCTCTCTCTCTCTCTCTCGCTCTCTGTGTGTGTGTGTGTGTGTGTGTGTGTGTGTGTGTGTTGTCCTTTTCACCACCTTCCTGTTCCCTGCAAGAGAAAAACAAGCACAGTTGATTAGGAGGGCGGGTGTGATTACTTGTGTGGTGTACAGGAGGCCCAGGTGTGAGTTCTGCTCGTGTGTGTCATGAGGAAGGACGTGAGAAGAAGGTGTCACTCACTGAAATTCTGTTTGTGTCACACTCACCAACACCCAAAACTTCAGTTAGACTGTTATAAGATAAAACACACACACACCCACTCACACACACACACACACACACACACACATCAACATTGTTCTTCTACTCAAGAATAATCTGGAACCTGGGCGGTGGAAGCCACATACAGCAGGCTGTAATATAAAAAATAGAAATACGCACAGAGCTCAGAAACTCCCTCCATTTAATCAGCTGTGTATCCCAACTCTGAACACCCGGAACATTCCTGATGGAAATACTCGCCCAACATGACACCTCCGACCCAGAACGATTTTCACTCTGTTTACCTCATAATATAACAACTTCAAGCACGGCGGTGAAAGGCATGTCACCGGCTGGGCTATAGCCATTTATTTGCATATTAATACCCCACTATCAGAAGAAGAAATGCAAAGTTGAAGCTTTCAGTCTCGAACGAATAACTTCTGCTGGAATTCCTGGTATTCCATGGGAGCTAATTGGCTGAGATCTCACAGGAGGGAGGGATTGCATACGCTCAGTCGCCTGTCACTCACAATGACTGCTCGTCAATCACACAGGTGGCTGTGAGCTCATTCATACATTCCCTCCCTCCCTCCCTCCCTCCCTCTCCCTCTCTCTCCCTCTCTCTCTCTCTCTGTCTCACACACACTCACACACACCATACATACTTTGGCTCATGAATGAATCGATTATTTGTTTGTTTATATGCCATCGTGTTGTGTTTGTCACGTACGATCTCAATCCTCGGAAGCTTGGTGGGAAGTTGTAGCATGGGTGGATGAAGATCCCAGCTCATGTTGAAGAAGCTCCGAGTTACGTCTCTGATGGACGATGAAGTGGCTGACTCTGGGTGAAAGTAGGGTACACCCTGAACTGCTCGCCAGTGCATCACAATGCCAAACCACACATGCCATCATTCACACTCACACAAAGGGGCAATTTGGAAAAGCCAGTTACTGTACAATGTACATGTCTTTGGACAGTGGGAGGAAACCATAATACCAAGAGAAAACCTACACAAGCATGAGGAATTGAACCCAGGACCTTCTGGCTGCGAAGAAGCTACACGACTATGCCACCAGATTCTATAACATGTTTCTCTATAATTATTCAATTAGATTTTTCTAGTGTAGTAATTGAGCGTTCACACACACACACACACACACACACACAAACAAATGCATGCATGCACACACGCATGCGCACACACACCCAACACGTACACACACACACACACACGTGCGCGCATGCATGCACACACATAGGCACACCCACACAAATGAACGCACACACGCACACACACACACGTGCGCATACATGCATGCACACACGCGCACACACACACAGTGCAGTGGGCTACCACACACATTATGGCACCCCAAAAGCAGTTGGGGATTTGGTGCTTTGCTTAAGGGCACTTCAGCCATTTTTATGTGGAGAAAGGGAAGGTGCGCCCCCCCCCCACCGTCCCACCACAAGACATTTTCCCTGCTGGCTCAGGAATCGAACCAGCGACCTTTAAGTTCCAAAACTGCTTCTCTAGCCTTCAGGCCCCGGCTATTTTAACCGTAAATAAAGGTTTTCCTCATAAATGTGTATGAGGTTCTGATGATTCAGCGCCACTGCCAAAGTTGATATTTCTGCAAAACAACTTCATTACTACGGAAACGTCTGTGGAAAGATACAGCACCTCACACACCTGTGAACTGGAGAGTTTGAGGATGTCTCTGTGTGGAGTTTGCCTGGTTTCCTCTGGGTACTGTACTGCGGGTTCCAAATTGTCTTCATCGCCCTCTGCTGGCCGAACGTCGCTATTTTCTTTTTGCATTTCACCAAGACAAGCCGGAAGTGAAAGTAATGACCCGGAAGTAAAATAGTGAATGTGTTGGATTGATACAGAGGTGGACAAAGATGGCACCGGTTGTGTTTAATTTAACCGAAGCAAGAGATAAATTCACGGTAAATAAATAATGAAGCGTTTAAGAGATTGTGTTGTTCTTAATAGTGTAAAATCAGAGAGTATTTACCGTGAAATGGATTTATTTCTTGATATATTTATGATTTCTATTCCCGGTGTGTGTGTGTGTGTGTGAGAGAGAGAGAGAGAGAAAAAGAGAGAGAGAGAGAGTGTGTCTGTGTGTGTGTGAGAGAGAGAGAGAGAGACAGAATCGAACGCTGATGGAGTGGACACTTTTGAGTCTGAACACAGTCTAATGTAAATTATTGTGAATATTGAGATTATAACCGAGTTGATGGTATACACGGAGAATATTTGTGTTACTGTATGAGGTTATCTTGAATATTTACTGTTATTAGTAATCTTATTATGTTTTCTGTTTATTCCTCTGGTCAATAAATAATAAGTAGTAATAATAAATGATACTGTTGTTCCATCTCTCCACAGGCCGCCACCAGAACTGCACTGGAGACTCGAACCTGCAAACCAGTCATGAGTGTTTTTAACCATTTCCCCGGAAAGTATGTCATTAGGAAACGTGACCATCACCAGATGGATAAAAATCCTGAGAACGTTAGACGTTAGACCCTTAAAGTCTCCTCTCTATATCAGAAGGGCGGTTCTGTAGTGCAGATTTATTTTACTTCACTAACTATCCTACATTTTATTTTTAATTGATTTATTTTGTGTGGAGGATTGTGGTGTAAATTGCAGTCATGTTTTCTCAGTGAGGCAGAGAAGAAGAGCACACTGGACCAGTCACTGCGCAGCGTTCTCGAGGAACAGATTGTGAGTTTCATGCTCTTACACTTTGACTGTAAAGTATTAACGGAGGCATCTCCTGATTTTAGGAAATATACAGTGGGGCAGTTCCATGAAAAATGGGAGATGACCAGGCAGAAATTATTTTCGGTCATGAATCCCGAAAAATGTATCCAAAGACAAGGTTTTATTATGTCCAAGACCAGATGAGCTGCTCAAGCCACCTACGCTTACCATGGTGGATAAATTCTGAAACAGTAGGTTGGGGGGGGGGTTGTGTATAGTGAGTTGACTTCAGTGATGTTTCGTCATTTGTGTGATTTGTAGGATTGAATTTCGTTTTTGATGTGTGTTCTTTTTCATTTACCTCCAGAACAGTCAGACACATCGGTGGATTAGTAGAAGCAGTCTTCTCAAATTTCCTAAAACACTTTAAACCAGAAATGCATGAAAAAGATGAACAGGATGGAAACTGTGCATATATCTGTAGGGGTAATCTGGGGTACAGTGGTACCTTGACTTACGAAATTAATTTGTTCCGAGCATGAGCTCGTAACTCAAAATGTTCATTAGATAAAACAAAAATTCCAATAGGAAATAATAGAAAACCAATTAATCCGTTCCAACCCCCTCCCAAACTCGTATAACCTGCACAAACACAAATATTTCACCTAATATATGAAAGATAAACATGGAAAAACAATAAATATTTCATAATAATAATCCATGTACATTAACATTAATAGTAATTAATAATAATAATACAAGAATAAAAAATAAGTCAACTCACCTTTCTGATCAGTGACTGTGGCAAACATGTCACGTGGGTGCAAAGATGTCACATGGGCAGGAATGACGTGGTACACAACGGAGGAAGAGGCGGAGAATTTTGTGCATGTGCGAATGCAGCCATGAGGTGGGGGGGGGGCACTAACCAGTGTCTCTCCCCCTCATGCCGGTCCCAAGCCCGGAGAAATGCAGAGGGTTGTGTCAGGAAGGGCATCCGATGTAAAACCAATGCCAAACATTTATGATGCAAATCAGAAGTATTACCCTCATACCGGATCGGTCGAGGCCCGGGTTAACAACGACCGCCATCAGTGCTGTCAATCAACAGGGTGCTGATGGAAATTGGACTACTGTTGGTCGAAGATGTCGAAGAAGGAGAGGTGGGAGGCGTGTCCGTAGGCAAAGAGAGAAGAGGAAAGGCATAAGTCTAGGACTGAGAGTGGGGACTTTGAATGTTGGAACTATGCAAAGAAAAGGTAGAGAGCTGGCTAACATGATGCAGAGGAGGAAGGTGGACATACTGTGTGTTCAGGAGACCAGGTGGAAAGGTCGCAAAGCTAAAAGCTTAGGAGCAGGGTTTAAGCTGTTTTATCACGGTGTGGATGGGAAGAGAAATGGAATAGGAGTCATCTTGAAGGAGGAGTTTGTCAAGAATGTTCTAGAAGTGAAAACAGTGTCAGACAGAGTGATGAGTCTCAAGTTAGAAATTGAAGGTGTAATGCTCAATGTTGTTAGTGCTTATGCCCCACAGGCAGGATGTGAGCTGGAAGAGAAGGAGAGATTCTGGAGGAGTTAGATGAAGTGATGCAGAGTACCCCCAGAGGTGAAAGAGTGGTCATTGGTGCAGACATTGGACATGTTGGTGCAGGTAACAGAGGGGATGAGGAAGTGATGGGCAGGTTTGGTATCCAGGACAGGAACGCAGAAGGACAGATGTTGATAGATTTTGCAAAAAGGGTGGAAATGGCTGTGGTGAATACTTTCTTCCAGAAGAAACAGGAGCATAGGGTGACTTATAAAAGCGGAGGTAGGAGTACACAGGTAGACTACATCTTGTGTAGGCGATGTAATTTGAAGGAAGTCAGTGACTGCAAAGTCATAGTGGGTGAGAGTGTTGCCAAACAGCCTAGGATGGTGGTGTGCAGGATGACTCTGGTGGTGAGAAAGGTGAAAAAGGCAAAGGCAGAGCAGAAGACAAAGTGGTGGAAGCTGAAAAAGGAAGAGTGTCGTGTTGTCTTCAAGGAGGAGTTGAAACAGGCTTTGGGTGGCCAGGAAGTGCTTCCAAATGACTGGACAACCACAACAACTGTGATCAGGGACACAGGTAGGAGAGTACTTGGTGTATCCTCTGGAAGGAAAGTAGATAAGGAGACTTGGTGGTGGAATGAGGAAGTGCAGGAGTGTGTACAAAGGAAGAGGTTAGCTAAGAAGAAGTGGGACATTGAGAGGACCGAAGAGAGTAAACAGGAGTACAGGGAGACACAGCGTAAGGCGAAAGTAGCAGTGGATAAGGCCAAACAGAGGGCGTATGATGATTTGTATGATAGGTTGGATAGTAAAGAGGGAGAAAATGATCTATACAGGTTGGCACAGCAGAGAAATAGAGATGGGAAGGACGTGCAGCAAGTTAGATTGATAAAGGACAGAGAGGGAAATGTATTGACTGATGACAGAAGTGTGCTGGGAAGATGGAAAGAGTACTTTGAAGAGCTGATGAATGAGGAAAATGAGAGAGAAAAAAGAGTAGAAGAGGTGACCATTGAGGAGCAGGATGTAGCAAAGATCAGTAAGGGTGAAGTGAGGAGGGCATTGAAGAGGATGAAGAATGGAAAGGCAGTTGGTCCTGATGATATTCCTGTGGAGGTATGGAAGTGTCTAGGAGAGGTAGCAGTAGATTTTCTGACAAGAACATTCAACAAGGTACTAGAGAGTGAGCAGATGCCGGAGGAATGGAGGAGAAGTGTGCTAGTGTCCATTTTTAAGAACAAGGGAGACGTGCAGAGTTGCAGCAACTACAGAGAGATAAAGTTGATGAGCCATACAATGAAGTTATGGGAAAGAATAGTGGAAGCTAGACTAAGGGCAGAGGTCAGCATTTGTGAACAACAGTTTGGTTTCATGCCAAGAAAGCACCACAGATGCAATGCTTGCTTTGAGGATGTTAATAGAGAAGTACTGAGAAGGTCAGAGGGAGCTACATTGTGCTTTTGTGGATCTGGAAAAAGCATATGACGGGGTGCCAAGAGAAGAACTGTGGTATTGCATGAGGAAGTCTGGAGTGGCATAGAAGTATGTTAGAGTGGTGCAGGACATGTATGAGAGATGTAAGACAGTGGTGAGGTGTGACCGACGAATTCAAGGTGGAGGTGGGACTGCATCAAGGGTCAGCTCTGAGCCCCTTCTTGCTATGGTGATGGACAGGCTGACAGACGAGGTGAGACAAGAATCTCCATGGACTATGTGTTTGCAGATGACATTGTGATCTGTAGTGAGAGCAGAGAACAAGTGCAGGAAAATCTAGAGAGGTGGAGGTATGCCCTGGAAAGGAGAGGAATGAAGGTTAGCCTCAGAAAATCAGAATACATGTGTGTGAATGAGAAGGACCCAGGAGGAATGGTGATGTTACAGGGAGCAGAGATAACGAAGGTGGAGGATTTTAAGTACTTAGGCTCAACAATCCAGCGCAATGGAGAGTGTGGAAAAGAGGTGAAGAAGCGTGTGCAGGCAGGCTGGAATGGTTGGAGAAAAGTGTGCGGTGTGATGTGCGATAGGAGAGTGTCAGCAAAAATGAAGTGAAAAATGTACAAGACGGTGGTGAGGCCAGCGATGTTGTATGGCTTAGAAACAGTGGCACCGAGGAAAAGGCAGGAGGCAGAGCTGGAGGTAGCGGAGATGAAAATGTTGAGGTTCTCTCTGGGAGTAACGAGGATGGATAGGATCAGAAATGAGTACAATGAGTGCTGTGGCGACCCCTGAAGGGAGCAGCCGAAAGTAAAAGAAGAAGTGCACGCTACGAATGCCAGTGAAGAAAGGCTCGTGGTGGACTCTCACAAGGCCAGTACTTCACAAATAGTGGGGTGGTGGTGGTGGTGGGGGGGGGGGCTGTACTAGACTAATTGCGCATCCTCTACAGTAGGTGACAGTGGTGCTCTCACTGTGTTCCATATGGTGTAGGGGAAAACCACTGAGCAAACGATATGAAGTGCAGTGAACACTATTTATAGTCGTGCGGGGGGGGGCTAAAATGTGGGGTTTTTTTCTTCCTATAGGGGGCATCACTGAAAATAATTGTGAAGCACCACACAAGGCATTTTCGGAGTGCGGAGGAATACATGCGGAAGAATATGAGGCTAATCGGTCCTGAAAAGCCTTTTCTTTAACAGCGCTTGTAAATCAAAATTTTGCTCATTGGATGCGGTGGATTTTTGGTGGGATCGAAGCTCGTCTCATGGAAAATTCGTTATAAAAGACACTCAATAAGTCAAGGTACCACTGTATTTAAACGTACATGGGCTGTGATCTGAAAAATCTTGAGGGAACTGAAATATTTGACTCATCATAAGGTAGATTAATATGTACAGTGCTTACATTCCTGCTTTGTAAGTGTTGACCATCAATAATTATGTATTTATATGTCCAAAATATATATACATAATATATCCGGAGTCATATGGGCCATTCAACTTCATTGTGGTGTGATATATATTTTTTATTTATTTATTTATTTTAGTAGTAACAGTTGAAAAAACCTCTCGTCCATGTCCCTGAACTATCATTTCAATTCACCAATCAAAAGGAGATGGAAGTTTTCTGGCATGGAAATGGATCCCAGCAGGAAGTTTTTTTAATCTTTTTGTGCCAAGCATTTTATAAAGATTAAAAAACTTTTTAAGATTTATTGTATGAATTTAATACATGATTAATGCTGTTTGAAAACACTAAATCTTCATCTATATAAATGATAGTTTAATAACCATGATGGTATTTAGACTACAGAAGGCTCTTGACCATTCGTGGCTCAGTGCTTGCACCCCCGCATATTTGCAGATTCTGCGACAAACCTGGAAGTCACTGGCACGTGATTCAAATTTAGCCAATGGCTGAGAGCTTTTGTTTCTCCCTCCTGCTGATTAGTTGCAGATGATGTGTACACCTCTTTCTTTCCTCCTTCACGCACATGTTCTCCATGTGATTGCCTAAATTGTGAATTCAGGTTTTTTCGTGTGTTTTTAATGATTATTTAAGCGCCATGATGACACTCAAACGCCCTGCATCTTCTCTAGCTCCTGGTAAGGAGCCTAAGTGCTTTATTTATTCATAAATATTATCACAATACAAAATTAAAAAGTTTTTACGAATCATTACTACATTTTACTGCATTATTACTGTATTAATGAGTAAGACTGGCTATAGAATGTGTTCAACAAGCTGATTTTAGCACATGTAATATCATACATATGGTTTTAAAACCGCATTAATAACTTTCGGATTTTCAGAATCCAACGGGCAGGGCCTGAACCGAACCTTCGCAAAAAACGGGGGCCTTCTGTACATGATTTAAACTCCCATGACTTCGCCCTTTTCATTGAAGCTAGTAAGGATTATAATGTCCCAGACTTCATTTTAAACACTAACTGATGACCGGAATCAGCACAGCAACCTATACACTACTGAAAGGTCATCCTTTGAATATCGCGGATAATGTAGACCAGACCTGGTTGCGATATTCGAAAAACCGCGAAGTAGGAACTCACCCCCCACTTCGACCATGTTGTCTTATTTCTATATGTTTTCGCGTCTCTACAATATCAAGAAGTGTATATAAAACGTTACACAGTTATATGCATATGTAAATAATGTAATGTATTAATATTTAAATAGAATTTATATATAAATACTTTAAGTACGGTACTCACCTTTGACAATAGCTCTTCTCCGCGGTGTAGGACATTCACAAACACTGTACAGTAAGATCACAAAATCAGAAAAAACCCGCAGGAATGTGCGAGGCAACAGCGTCACACGTGAAAGCCAATCAGCTTGCGAGATTGAGTTGAGTGGGTGGTCCCAGCCTGAACTGGGGAGGAGGGGCACTTCAGTCTGTCGTTTGGAAACAATGGATGCAGCCTTCCTTCAGTCCCTGCCTTCCGCTTGCTTACATGTGAGTTTCAGCGTGAATGATTTTTTTTTATTAATATATTTTTTTTTCCTTATTAAAATGCTGCGATGTACCAAGACCGTGATGCTCAAATCGTGAAGTAGCAAGGGATGGCTGTATAATTTTAATAGGTTATTCTTCTTTTCTTTTCGGCTTTTCCCTTCAGGGGTCGCCACAGCAAACCATCCGCCTCCATCTCACCATGTCCTCTGTATCGTCTACTCTTGCTCCAACGACCTTCATATCCTCCTTCACCACATCCATAAATCTTCTCTTTGGTCTTCCTCTAGGCCAGTGCTTCTCAAATAGTGGGGCGCGCCCTCCTGGGGGGGCGCGATGGGATGCTGAGGGGGGCGCGTGTGACCCAGGAGAACATGCTTTTTTTCCGCCGTACTACAAGAAAGTGTAATTGCACATCCACTCCAGTAGTTGGCAGTGGCGCCCTCATTGCCCATTGTGCGCAGCGAGTATTAACTCTACGGTGTAGGTTTGTTTTGCTACGAGCTGGCGATGTGTAGTGCAGTACATCAGTACATGACGTCTGACTCCACATTGAGACTGAGCTTCACATCACAGACACTCAGTGAATTCTGGCTGAGTGTAGAAAGGCAGTATCCATTGTTAGGGAAGAGGGCAATGGGCATTCTGCTTCCTTTTGCAACATCCTACCTTTGTGAGACTGGTTTCTCTGCTGTTGCTGCACTGAAGACCAAGTACAGGTCCCAGCTAAACATTGAGCAGGAGCTGAGAGTTGCAGTGTCATGCTTCAAACCTCGCTTTGAGAAGCTGTGCGCTGCAAAACGTGCTCATTGTAGCCATTAATCTTGGCTTCCTCATTTTGAGAAAAAAAAATCAGCACAAATTGTTCTATTTGTTCTTGTTTTGTAGGTTAAAGTGTTTATATATTGTGCTCCTGAGTTAATGTTTCTGAAGTCAATTTGAATTAATTATTTATTGATTTTATTTTCAGCAGCAAATGGTGTGGTAAGTTTGTCAAAAATGTAACAAGGATATTATTATTTTTAAATTTAAGGCAAATTGATGCACTTTCTTTTACAGACTAATAAAAAATGTTAAAAAAGTTATTCTTGTAAGTTGAACTATATCTCTTTCTTTTTGTTTTATTTATGTTAGCAAGGATACGATATAATGAAGAGATATACCTGTAACTATATTATAGAAAAAAGTTATAATTTATAGTTGCGGCGGAAAGTGGGTGGTGGGGGGGGGGCGCGAATTGTTTTCTTCTTGCTAGGGGGGGCGTAACAGAAAATAATTGAGAAGCACTGCTCTAGGCCTTCTGCCTGGTACTTCCAACCTCAGCATCCTACTACCAATATATTCACTATCCCTCCTCTGTACATGTCCAAACCATCTCAATCTAGCCTCTCTGACTTTGTCTCCAAAACCTCTAACATGTGTTGTCCCTCTGATGTACTCATTCCTGATCCTATCCATCCTCGTTACTCCCAAAGAGAACCTCAACATTTTCATCTCTGCTACCTCCAGCTCTGCCTCCTGTCTTTTCCCCAGGGCCACTGTTTCTAAACCATACAACATCGCTGGCCTCAACACCGTCTTGTACAGTTTACCTTTCATTCTTTCCGATACCTTCCTATCACATCACACCGGACACTTTTCTCCATCCATTCCAACCTGCCTGCACACGCTTCTTCACCTCTTTTCCACACTCTCCATTGCTCTGGATTGTTGAGCCTAAGTACTTAAAATCCTCCACCTTCATTATCTCTGCTCCCTGTAACCTCACCGTTCCTCCTGGGTCCTTGTCGTTCACACACACGTATTCTGTCTTACTGAGGCTAACCTTCATTCCCCTCCTTTCCAGGGCATACCTCCACCTCTCTAGATTTTCCTGCACTTGTTCTCTGCTCTCAATACAGATCAGAATGTCATCTGCAAACATCATAGTCCATTATTATTATTCTCCTTTCGCTTTTTCAGGGGCCACCACAGCGAGTCATCTGATTCGCATGTTTGATTTGGTTCATAGGTTTTTATGTCAGATGCCTTTCCTGACACAACCTTTTTAGTAAGGGACAGAAACACGCTGATGGCTTTGCAGCTCCTCTTTATGAAAGTCAGCGTTGGTTCTACAGAGGAGGGATAGTGAGTATATTGGTAATAGGATGCTGAGACTGGAGCTACCAGGCAGAAGGCCTGGAGGAAGACCAAAGAGACAATTCATGGATGTGGTGAAGGAGGACATGAAGGTCGTTGGTGTAAGAGAAGAAGATGCAAAGGATAGGGTGAGATGGAGGCAGATGATTCGCTGTGGCGACCCCTGAAGGGAAAAGTCGAAAGGAAAAGAAGAAGCAGCGTTGGTTCTTTTACATGAACCTCTCACCATAGACAGTGACAGGCATAGCCAGCCTTTGATGACCCAGTTAGCTGCACTAGGGGAGGAAATTGACAACCCTGTGGAGAGTGGGACTCGAACCCCCAACCTTAGGATTATCAATCCTGCACCTTTTACCACCAGGCCACCACTGCCCTATTTATTTATTATTATTATTATTATGATATATTATTGTTATTTGTTATTATTACCTATTTATTTATTTATTTATCTTTTCTCTGTGCCCTGCAGGTGAAGCATGCCAATGTGGAGGATCACCTCGCTCTCATCTCCATCAGCATCAGTGGAGTCACTGAAGGTAAGAACAAATAACACTTGTCCATTGGGATTTGTCGGAAGGTGCTGATGAATGTTCCAGAACATCAGCCCTGACAGTTGTGCGGTGTGAGGGGTCACGCATGACTCCATCTGCAGTCGCATTCTGTACACAAATTTATAAAAGCCTCAGTGGGACTCCTGAGTGGGGCATCTACAAAGTGCGCCACTATCAAATCTCATAAGTTCAAATCTTGTTTTATTGCCACAGCTATCTGCAACCGAGATCCTATCGGAGCTGATTGACTGAGCTCTCACAGGAGGAATTGACAGCTCACCTCTCTGTCACTTTTAGCAATTACCAGCTGATCAACGGCGTCAAAACTTATTTGTGCAAGGGACAGACCCAAAATGATACCACCAAATATGCGTGTAGCTAACATTGCGGGGGGCGTCTCTGTTTGGTGGTGTTTGTGTGATAAGGAGGCAATACCTGATGGGCGTTGGGGCCGGTGGCGTAGGGGTTAGGGTGCTACGCTCATGATCAGGAGGTTGTGTGTTCAAATCCCAATTAGACCCCCACTGTGCTAAGACCCCTGGGCAAGGTCTTAACCACAAGTGTACCTCTGTTCACCCAGCAGTATAAATGGTTACTAGTAAAAATATACTTGGAGGGTAAACTACAATAGACTAGTGTCCCATCCAGGAGGAGTTGAACTCCTGGTCGCTTCACCCATGCAAACTGGGGATAAGTACCATTCTGATGAGCCACTATGGCTCGGGTGTAAAAAGCCCAACAGACTTTACCTTACCTACCTGATGGGTGGGACATTAGGGGAGAAAACAGTGGAAATAATAAAAATAATAATAGTAATAAATAAAACCACCTGGGTAACCTGCTCCCAAGATTATTTTTATTTACGTGTTTGTTCTAATACCTTATCGTTTAATACTTACAACATTAGTATGAAGGATTTATATATATATATATATATATATATATATATATATATATATATAGATATAGATAGATAGATAGATAGATAGAAAGATTCAAGATTTTTTATTGCCATTTGTGCTTTTACACAAACAGGAATTTCTTGTATGGTCGTGCAAAGAGTCAGTCGAAGAAGGAGAGGTGGGAGGCGTGTCCGTAGGCGGAGATAGAAGAGGAAAAGCATGAGTCGAGGACTGAGAGTAGGGACTGTTGGAACTATGAAAGGAAAAGGTAGAGAGCTGGCTGACATGATGCAGAGGAGGAAGGTGGACATACTGTGTGTTCAGGACACCAGGTGGAAAGGTAGCAAGGCTAGAAGCTTAGGAGCAGAAATGAGTACATCAGAGGGACAGCCCATGTAAGAGGTTTTGGAGACAAAGTTAGAGAGACTGGATCGAGATGGTTGTACAGAGGAGGGATAGTGAGTATATTGGTAGTAGGATGCTGAGGTTGGAACCTCCAGGCAGAAGGTCTAGAGGAAGACCAAAGTAGAGATTTATGGATGTGGTGAAGGAGGACATGATGGTAGTTGGAGTAAGCAAAGAAGATGCAGAGGATAGGGTGAGATGGAGGCAGATAGTTTTCTGTGGCAACCCCTGCAGGGAACAGCCGAAAGGAAAAGAAGAAGAAAAGTCGTGCAAAGAGTCAGTTGTGGAAAAGAAAGAAAAACAGAGAGGCTCAGAACAGCAAAAAACACATACAGTACTTCTTGAGAATGGGTACCGAAGTCCTGTGTAGAGAAAGGACTTTATTCAGGCCCAGTAGACGGTACTTAATTTAGTAATGTATTATTATAGTAATAGTAGTAATAATAATAATAAAAATAATAGTAATAATAATAAGGATGATAGAATAAATAAGGGAGTCGGTAGATGCAACACACACATATGTATATATAGATATATTTGTGTGTGTGTGTGTGTGTGTGTGTGTGTGTGTGATTAGGTATCTGCTCAGCCAGTACACCATTCCTGTTGCTTGGGGATGTTCTTGACTGTCTCCCTTTGGATCAGTGTGACAGAATCTTCTCATTTGTGGAGGAAAATGTTTCCACGTGGAAATCTGTGAGTATATTTTCTGCGTGTGTGTGAGAGAGAGAGAGCGAGCGAGAGAGAGAGAGAGAGCACACGTGTATGAGATGCGTCTTTTGTATTTCTCTAGCTGCATCATAATGTGCGATTTCAGTATTAATCTGGTCTGTGTGTGTGTGTGTGCGTGTGTGCGCATGTGCATGCACAGAGTTCCTTTTACTCAGCAGGGAAGAACTACTTGTTAAGGATGTGTAACGGTAAGAGTTTAACACAAACCAAATTACTGGTACTGTGTGTGTACATGTGTGTACATGATACCTGTGTGTGTGTGTGTGTGTGTGTGTGTGTGTGTGTGTGTGTGTGTGTGTGTGTGTGTGTGTGTAGATCTCCTGCGAAGACTGTCCAAATCTCAGAATACAGTGTTCTGCGGGAGGATTCAGCTCTTCCTCGCTCGTCTCTTCCCCCTGTCTGAGAAATCAGGTGACCACTCACTGACAACCCCTTCACCCATCTCACAATTTCTGTGTGTCACGTGTGTCCCTCCTTCAAGAACTCAAAGAGGCAGGGGCAGCTCACCAGTCTATCATCGGGCAACACATGTCCACACCCAGGGGCAATTTGGAAGAGCCAATAACTCGGATCAGTCTGTGGCAGGAAACCAACACAGACACAGGAAGAACATGCTATATGGAAAAGCCCTCACCAATACCGGGTCATGAACCCAGGACCTTCTCGCTGAGGTGGATGTATTAACCACTACTGATGATGTAATGACCGTTTCATGTCTCTAGGTCTGAATCTACAGAGTCAGTTCAATCTAGAAAACATCACTGTTTTCAACAAGAACGAACAGGAGAGTACACTTGGACAGCAGGTATATACCCATACACACACACACACACATTAACACACACACACACAAACATTAACACACATTATACATACATGTATATATTCTTCTTCAGGGGTTGCCACAGCAAATTATCTGCCTCCATCTCCTCTGCATCTTCTACTCTTACTCCAAGTACCTTCATGTCCTCCTTCATCACATCCATAAATTTCTTCTTTGGTCTTCCTCTGGGCCTTCTGCCTGGTAGTTCCAACCTCAGCATCCTACTACCAATATACTCACTATCCCTCCTCTGTACATGTCCAAACCATCTCAATCTAGCTTATCTGACTTTGTCTCCAAAATATCTTACATGTGCTGTCCCTCTGTTGTGCTCATTCCTGATCCTATTCATCCTCGTTACTCCCAAAGAGAACCTCAACATTTTCATCTCTGCTACCTCCAGCTCTGCCTCCTGTCTTTTCCCCAGGGCCACTGTTTCTAAACCATACAACATCGCTGGCCTCAACACAGTCTTGTACAGTTTTCCTTTCATTCTTGCCAATACTCTCCGATCACACCGGACACTTTTCTCCATCCATTCCAACCTGCCTGCACGCGCTTCTTCACCTCTTTTCCACACTCTCCATTTCTCTGGATTGTTGAGTCTAAGTACTTAAAATCCTCCACGTTCTTTATCTCTGTTCCCTGTAACCTCACCGTTCCTCTTGGGTCCTTGTTGTTCACACACATGTATTCTGTCTTACTGAGGCTAACCTTCATTCCTCTCCTTTCCAGGTCATACCTCCACCTCTCTAGATTTTCCTGCATTTGTTCTCTGCTCTCACGACAGATCACAATGTCATCTGCAAACATCATAGTCCATGGGGAATCTTGTCTAACCTCGTCTGTCAGCCTGTCCATCACCATAGTAAACAAGAAAGGGCTCATTGCTGACCCTTGATGCAGTCCCACCTCCACTTTGAACTCTTCTGTCACAGCGACAGCACATCTCACCAATGTCTTACATTTCTCCTACATGTCCTGCACCACTCTAACATTCTTCTCTGCCACTCCAGACTTCCTCATACAATACCACAGTTCTTCTCTCGGCACCCTGTCATATGCTTTCTCCAGATCCACAAAGGCACAACGCAGCTCCTTCTGGCCTTCTCTGTACTTCTCTATTAACATCCCCAAAGCAAACACTGAATCTGTGGTGCTCTTTCTTGGCATGAAACCAAACTGTTGTTCACAAATGCTGACCTCTGCCCTTAGTCTAGCTTCCACTATTCTTTCCCATAACTTCATCGTATGGCTCATCAACTTTATCCCTCTGTATTTGCCACAACTCTGCACGTCTCCCATGTTCTTAAAAATGGGCACCAGCACACTTCTCCTCCATTCCTCTGGCATCCTCTCACTCTCTAAGACCTTGTTGAATGTTCTTGTCAGAAAATCTACTGCTACCTCTCCTACACACTTCCATACCTCCACAGGTATGTCATCACGACCAAATGCTTTTCCACTCTTCATCCTCTTCAATGCCCTCCTCACTTCACCCTTACTAACCTTTGCGACTTCCTGGTCCTCAACAGTCACCTCTTCTACACTTTTTTTTCTGTCATTGTCCTCATTCATCAGCTGTTCAAAGTACTCTTTCCATCTTCCCTTCACACTTCTGTCATCAGTCAATACATTTCCCTCTCTGTCCTTAATCACTCTAACTTGCTATACGTCCTTCCCATCTCTATTTCTCTGCTGTGCCAACCTGTAATCATTTTCTCCCTCCTTACTGTCCAATCTATCATACAAGTCATCATACGCCCTCTGTTTGGCCTTTGACACTGCTACTTTCGCCTTATGCTACGTCTCTCTGTACTCCTGTTTACTCTCTTCAGTCCTCTCAATGTCCCACTTCGCTAACCTCTTCCTTTGTACACTCTCCTGTACTTCCTGATTCCTCCACTAAGTCTACTTATCTACTTTCCTTCCAGAGGACATACCAAGCACTCTCTTACCTGTCGCCCTGATCGCATTAGCTGTAGTTGTCCAGTCATTTGGAAGCACTTCCTGACCACCCAAAGCCTGTTTCAACTCCTTCTTGAAGACAACACGACCCTCTTCCTTTTTCAGCTTCCACCACTTTGTCTTCTGCTCTGCCTTTGCCTTCCTCACCTTCCTCCCCATCAGCGTCATCCTGCACATCACCATCCTATGCTGTTTGGCAACACTCTCACCCACTACTGCTTTGCAGTCACTCACTTCCTTCAAATTACATCGCCTACACAAGACGTAGTCTACCTGTGTGCTCCAACCTCCACTTTCATAAGTCACTCTATGCTCCTGTCTCTTCTGGAAGAAAGTATTCACCACAGCCATTTCCATCCTTTTTGAAAAATCTATCAACATCTGTCCTTCTGTGTTCTTGTCCTGGATACCAAACCTGCCCATCACTTCCTCATCCCCTCTGTTTCCTGCACCAACATGTCCATTGAAGTCTGTACCAATGACCACTCTTTCACCTCTGGGGGTACTCTACATCACTTCATCTAACTCCCTCCAGAATCTCTCCTTCTCTTCTAGCTCACATCCTGCCTGTGGGGCATAAGCACTAACTACACTGAACATCACACCTTCAATTTCTAACTTCAGACTCATAACTTTGTCTGACACTCTTTTCACTTCTAGAACATTCCTGACAAACTCCTCCTTCAAGATGACTCCTACTCCATTTCTCTTCCCATCCACACCATGAAAAATCAATTTAAACCCTGCTCCTAAGCTTCTAGCCTTGCTACCTTTCCACCTGGTCTCCTGGACACACAGTATGTCCACCTTCCTCCTCTGCATCTTGTCAGCCAGCTCTCTCCCTTTTCCTGTCATAGTTCCAACATTCAAAGTCCCTACTCTCATTGCTAGACTCACACCTTTCCTCTTCTCTCTCCGCCTACGGACACGCCTCCTGCCTCTCCTTCTTCAACCAACAGTGGTCCAATTTCCACCAGCACCCTGTTGGTTAACAGCACTGATGGCGGTCGTTGTTAACCCGGGCCTCGACCAATCCGGTATAAATTTCATTTTGATCATTTGCATCACAATTTTGGCAGAAGTTTTACGCCGGATGCCCTTCCTATCGCAACCCTCTGCATTTATCCGGGCTTGGGACCGGCGTGAGGGCGGACCTTGTTTGTATACACACACACACACACACACACACATACACACACACACAATAGACCCTTATTATTTGCGGGGGTTTGGTTCCGGCCCCTCCCGCAAATGATGCCAATCCACGAGTTCTGTACCTGGAAGTGAACCCCCATGTATCATATTACATGCACGAATGAGCAACCAGAAGTAAAATACTATGTATCTATTGCTAATATGCTTCTTAAACACATTCTATAGACAGTCATACTCATTAATACAGTGTTAATGTACTAATGATTAAGAAAAACTTAATTTTTTTACTGTGATATTTGTTGATAATAAAATATTAACATTATACAGCATATATAAAAAAAGAACACTTTTAAATATGTTTTCCTTGAAACATACAACACTGCAGTTTTCAAAAATGTCCACTAGAGGAAGGTGTTGCATTTGGCATAAGATGATTGAATTCAGGTATAAACTGCATTCAGTCCGAGCAGCTCAGCCACGCCCCTCAGTCAGAGCGGGTAGAAAACAGAGTTCTAGAGTGAGAGAGTTAGAGAGCATTACAAACTGAGGGCTGCAATGTCAATATCAAGTCTAGAAAGTTCTTTAGCCACGAGAGCGGAGCGTCTTCGTGGACGATCATTGACGTTCGAATTCAACAAGGTGCGTACATTCCAGCACGCAGTTTTCAAATGATATTTTCTTTGTTTAGCACCACGTAGGGAGATGACCCATTGGCAGCGGTGAGCCAACCAGGGAGGGTGATGCAAGCAATTTTTGGGTCACCTTTTCTAGACCCGTCTCCATGTGGCGCAAGCAGCGCTGTCGCTAAAAAGGGCTGCTTGGTCATCCTGTGTGAAACCGGATGATGCCGTTGCCTCGTTCGTCAATTAAACGACCTATTACACCTTGACTGCCTACGTGCAGGCTTGAGACTGCAGCTTCCAGTGCGGTCTTGCACCTGCTGGTTACGCCCCTCCCCCACCGCTGTAGGACTTGACTTCTCTCCTTCCCGTCTGCACTGGGTGCTTAAAGTGACAGTCAGCTCGCACCAACCAATTGTCTCTCTTTAGGTCCAGGAACGTTCCGCAGTAGCTCAGCAGGCTGAGACGGCTGTGGTGACCTCAGGACTGTAGGCTTTATTTCAGTTTCCTTCTCCTAAATGCACTGTCTGCCAAGACTAACGAACTGTATCTTCCCGGGTTTGGAATCAGGGTTGTCCTTCACCTAGATGGGCTGCCCTCCTGGGTTGACAAGCCCCATCTTCCCGGAGCAAAACTGGTTTTAAGGTGCCAGAGGCCTGCCTTTGCCCCTTCTCCTTGTCGGTGGAAACAGGTCTCGTCGGGCTATGAGAGAGCCGCAAGTGAAGGCCAGGGAGCTGGGCTTTAGTTGACAGAGGCTCCGTTGAAGCACGCTTTTTGGGAGCACTTTTTAGGGAAGTGAGAGCTCAACTTCACAACCCACTCCCAGCAGAGTCAGCATTTTGAGACCCTCACAAACATTAACACACACACTTTAACAGATGCACACACATTAACACTAACTCTCACACACACACTCAGCAGTGTTCAAAAACTGGATTTAGGATAGGATAGGTGCCTTGAGTGAGTGAGTGTGTGTGTGTGTGTGTGTGTGTGTGTGTGTGTGTGTGTGTGCATCTCAGAGCTCTGAGATGAAGGAGGACGGGATGGAAGAAGGAGAAATGGGAGATGAAGACACGCCCGCTCCATGGTGAGAAACCACCACGGGCATTTACAGAGTATGTTGTTACTGCCTTGTCTGAGTTCTCATCCTAAATGAACTGTGTGCACGTGTGTCCATTCAGCTCCATTCCAATAGACTACAACCTGTACAGGAAGTTCTGGACGCTGCAGGACTACTTCAGGAACCCACTGCAGTGCTATGACAAATTCTCCTGGATCACTTTTGCTAAGGTGCGCACACAAGGAGACGTGTCATTTCCAGTTCTGGTGACAACATAATTTCACACCACCCTCTTTATTAACCCAGCACTCATCTCTGCCCTCAGTACTCGGACGAGACACTGGCGGTGTTTAAGAGCTTTAAGCTGGACGACACTCAGGCCTCCAGGAAGAAGCGGGAGGAGATGCACACGGCTGGAGGGGACCAGGTGTATTTCGCCAAGTTTCTCACCAGCGAGAAGGTGCGTTCTGTAGTAATGAATATTAACAATTCAAATATATAACTATCTCACTGAGGTTCTGGACTCTGTGTGTGTGTGTGTGTGTGTGTGTGTGTGCGTGCGTGCGTGTGCATACAGCTTATGGATCTGCAGCTTAGTGACAGTAACTTCAGACGCCACATTCTGCTGCAGTACCTCATCCTCTTTCAGTATTTGCGAGGTCAGGTCAAGTTCAAGAGGTGAGAAACAGATTACACTAACACCCCTCAGTCACATGACCCGCACTGCAACATGCAGCTGATGCGCCCCCTCCCCTGCCCCCAGCTCCAACTGTGTCCTCAATGATGATCAGACATCCTGGATGGAGGAGACGATGAAGCTTGTGTATCAGGTTGGTGTGCTGTATTTACTACAGATGGTACAACCCACTTTCCCTTCCATCCTAATTCCTTTCCGCCGTCCCCTCCTCTCCCGTTTTCCTCTCAGCCTCTCCTCTTTCCCTCCCCGCCATCCCCGCCTCTTCCCTTTCTCTCTCTCCACCATCCACAACCTCATCTGCCCTGGATTCGAACTTTTTACGTACCCGACTTGTACCTGTGTAATTTCTACACTCCTTGGTTCTTCCTTAAAACATTGTTAAACCGACTTCCTGTTCCTGACTTGGACCGTTCTGGGCACTGTTGGAACTCGCACCAGTCTGTCACAGTCCCCTTTTTCCCCTCGTCCTGTGGTGTATTACCTCTTCCCATCCGGTGCCCCCCCCCATCCTTAGTGTTTCTTTCTTCTTTTTCTCAAGCTCTCACTGTCCTCCAGTAATATGTTTAATTTTTCCTGTAAAGCTCCTCAGAGAAACTCCACCCGATGGTGAGAAGTTTGCTGCGATGGTGGAGGTAAGCTCTCACTCGTCTGTTAATGTAAACCTCACACAGTGCTGTGTTATTAAAAGTGTACTATTATTATTATCATCATGTTATTCAGATCCTGAAGGACATATGATTCTTCTGGTTTTATACTGTGAATGTTCTGATATTTATGGTGTTCTGATGAATGAATTATAGCACATTCTGAACACGGAGGAAAACTGGAATGCCTGGAAGAACGAAGGATGTCCAAGCTTTGTCAAAGAAAGGTATTTATCATTTCTCAGAGTAGTGCAGCATGAGGTGTATATCATTACTAACGCACCCACCCCCACCTGCTTCAGAACTGCAGAAACGAAACCTCAGCGGGTCAGCAGGAAGCGAGTGGCACCCGAGGACTTTCTGGGTAAAGGACCAGAGCGCAAACTCCTCATGGGAAAGTAAGACACCCACACCCTCCGTCCGTCTGTTTTTCTTTCGATTCTGAGAGATTTCAGTAAAATTGCCGAGATAAACACTTCCTGTTGGTGACATCATCCATCCTGTTTCGTGAAAATATTGACACGCCCGATCTGATCCTGCTCGTGTTCTCTCACTCTCAGTGACGAACTGACACGACTGTGGAACCTCAATCCTGACAACATGGAGGCGTGTAAATCTGACAGCAGGTGTGTGTTAGAGTCGTAAGTCTGTAGAGGACATGCCCTTTCCACCTAATGATTTAAACGTGCCTCTGTGTCTACTAAAGGGAGTTCATGCCATCACTGGAGGAGTTTTTTGAGGAGGCCATTGAGCAGGCTGACCCGGCCAATATGGTGGAGGATCAGTACAAGTACGCAGTCATTCACTCAGGAGCGAAATTCAATCCTGAGATACAGCATTTCAGAACGTCACAGGGTTTCACGTCTGATTAAATGTTGTCTATTAACTTCCTGTCAGGCTCGCTCCCTCTTCTCTGTTTGGCTATGTTTGCAAGATAATACTATTTCTGCTAAAATCCTGTGTGTGTGTGTGTGTGTGTGTGTGTGTGTGTGTGTATATGTGTTTAGGGTTGTGAGAAACTCAAATTACGGCTGGCGAGCTCTCCGCCTCCTGTCTCGCCGCAGTCCGCACTTCTTCCAGCCCACCAATCAGCAGTTCAAGAGTTTGGAGGATTATCTGGAGAACATGGTGATAAAACTGGCAAAGGAGTTACCTGTGAGTGTCTGTCTCTCTCTCTCTCTCTCTCTCTCTCTCTCTTTCTCTCTCACACACAGGATATGTTTTCATTTTTGTAACAGAAGGACCTCCCGTCTGAAGAGATAAAGACTGGAGAGGATGACGAGAATGGAGACAATCTATTGAAGGAGAGCAATGATAGTGAGTGTATATATATATATATACACACACACACACACACAGACACACAGAGACAGCTTCACCCTGCTCCAAATCTCTGTCTACACCCCTTTATATTATAGGCGTGGTCTTTCAGAAAGCTCCACCCCTTCCCTGCAGTTGAATCCGACAGAATTATTGTTCATCTCTGTATGCAGGACACTATTATCCCACATCGATTTTGTACTTTTACTCCCAGAGAAATGTGGGTTATTCAATATTTTAAATAATATGTTTACTCATTCATAATTATTTTTGCTAGGTTAACAACCCTGAAATAATTTATATAAAACATTTATCAAATAATTAATATAAATCATAAAAATTATTTGTTAAAATTGATTCAGTGGATTTTTATTTGTTCTTGAAACCAAAGATTAAAGTTAATTTGTGATTTAACTTAATTTCTATTAAACAGAGATCCCAGATCTCTGCTATTTAGCGGAGTTCTACTATTTTTACTCGCCAAAGTGATAATTATTTATAATATATGCCCCCTTGACCCCCAGCTGACATATTTCGTTTCCTCTATTTCTGAACCTGTTTCCTCTATTTTTTCTGAACCTCTCTGGGATCCCAGACTAAAACCTAAATATTTATAATATATATATATATATATATATATAGTCATTTATGTTAAATAAAAGATAATGTGAGGAAATTAAAATTTATTTTAAGCTTCACAAAAGTTTAACAATGCATTATAACAAAGGTTTAATTCAGACTTAACAATGAAATGTTGAATATTCTTAAATTGAACTATTATTTTTAAAAAGTGACAATAAGGTTTAAAGATGTTTATAAATAATCTATGAATTCGTGTTTATATTTGAATCAGAGAAAAGTTTGGTTTATCTGCTAGTGACTCAACACATCTTTAAAAAGAAAATATAACTCCAGTGATCCCACGCTACTTCATGCTTCAGTTTCTGCGGCTTCAGTGCATTGCGAGTTTTTCAAAAATATTCATCGAAAAATTTAAAAAATGAGGAAATTAAGGAAAAATAGGGGAAAGGTAAAGGAAAATGCCACAAAATAAGGCCAATTATGCAACAAAAAAAAACCCAAACAAAAAAAAAAAAAAAACAACACCCCAAACAAAACTACGAACATTTTTATGTGAGGTGCGCATCTGCATGTGTGTATTTATATTTTATTTACATCTTAAGCATTATTTTTTAATGTTTGTTATTATAAGTATTTATAGCGTTGAGTATGTATTTATTGATATTATATACAGTAGGCCCTTGACTATTCACGGTTTTGCATTCGCACCTCTGCATATTCGTGGATTGCTGAGTAACTGTCACGGGATTCAAATTTAGCCAATGACTGTTCTCCCTCCAGCTGATTGGTTGAGGTGATGTATACGCCCCTTTTTCCTCATTCGTGCACAAGTTGTCAATGAGCCTTTTTTTAGTGTGTTTTAATTATCAGTTAAGCTCTATGATGCCACCTAAACACCGGCGAAGCACCAGAAAAAGGTAATGACGTTGGATGTCTCTTCTGAAGAAATAAGACTTTCTCCTGAAGGAACGAGTTTCTTCTGAAGTGCCTGAACAGAAATAATCATCTGAACTGTTGTAAAGCTGTAGTATTAAAGTCTTTTTCAATTATTATTCTAGTACAGTACCAAAGTTAAAGTTTAGAACGTTTGTGTGTGTGATTTTATGTACTGTGCTGTAGCATGTTTATCCTTTTGTTTTGTTTATCCAATTTATTACACTTCGTGGTCTTTTATGTTCTTTTTGTTATGGTCTGTGTTTTTGGGGGACTTTGATTTTGCCGGCTCTGCTTCTAACTTTGTTTTCTCTCCGCTCCGGCAGAGGGGCGTGGCTGAGCTGCTTGGCTCCCTGCTTCTTTGTACGTATTCTCTAACTCTGTTTTCTGCCTGCTCGGGCTGTGGGGCAAGGCTGAGCTGCTCGGGATGAATGCAGTTCACACCTGAATTCAGTCCTCTCATCTACTCCGTATAAACACAAACTGCACGCTCACCTCGTGCCACAAGATTGTCTCACATCATGTCCCTGCTTCCATGCTATGTCCATGAATCCTGCATTCTGGGTCCGGCTGAAAGCTCATTAAGCCACACTTTTATGTTCTTTACGTACAGTACAATAAATAAAATGTATAGTACACAGTACTGTATACGTATATTATTGTCTTTTATTTTATTGCAATAACTTTGCTGATTGCATGAATTCCATCAACCTTTCTAGAGGTAGACCATCATCCTCTTGGTTCTCTTGTGATGGAACTTCCTGGTGCTCTGTTTCGTCTTCACTGGCAGATTTTGACCCCTTGATCCACAGGCTGGAGGAGGGATGTGGTGTTGGGAGGAAGAAACTCTATCTGTACTCCCTCATGATTCAAATCCGCATGGTGACCACCAGCATTGTCCATAAGCAGTAACACGTGAAATTCCATTCCATTTTCATGGAGGTATTGTTCTGCTTGAGGGATGAAGCACTTATAAAACCAGTTGGATATCAGGACCTTCGAAATCCAAACCTTGGAATTATGCATCCAGAGACAGGCAAGGTGTTTTTATTTTTGTTCTTGAGACATCTGGGATTTGCAGATTTATGAATCAGTCCAGGTTTCATCGTCCAGCCAGCAGCATTACCACACATAAAAAGTGTTACTCTGTCCTTTTGCACTTTGAAACCCGGGGCTCTAATTTCATCCTTCATGAGGAATGTCCTGGAAGGCATCTTTTTCCAAAACAACCCTGTCTCATCCATGTTAAATACCTGATGGATTGAAACATACAGTATTTTATTCATTCAAGAAAAGGATTAGGCACAAGTTATCCAACTTAAGTTAAAGTTGAATATAGTACCTAATAAAAAAAAAAGTTGCTCTGGCTTGTATCGATTTTCCATAACAATTTGCTGAAATGCATCGGGATACTTCTCCGCAGCGTGTGTATCTCCAGCATTTTCCAATTCGAATCAAGTAACATTTTACAAAACTATCAAACCGACCCTTGCTGGCTTGAAAAGGCTCTGCAGCTGATGCTGATGGTCCTGGTTGTGGTTCACCTTCGCTGCTTCCGCTGAATTGAGAATATAAACTCAGTGCCTTCTTACAAATCAGCTTTGTGACGAAAGGGATATTTTTCCTCCGTAAGTCTTGTATCCAGAATACCGAGGCGGATTCCATCCGGACGATTCCCTCGTTTCTTACCACATTCACCTTCTTAGCACTTCCACAATAGCTCAATGCTACACTAGCTCTGATGGCCTTCTCTTTCTTCTTTATATAGCGGACTGTACTCTCATTTACTTCATAATGGCACCCTACTGCAGCATAACTTTTCCCTATCAAGTAATTCAACTTTATCATGCAGCATCATTACCTTTTTAATGCGCTTCGGTGCCTTACCAGAAGCCAGAGAAGTTGTGCAGCGTTTTGGTGGCATGACTGAGCTTAACTGTGCTTAGTGTAATTAAAAACAGAAAAAAAAAAAGGAAAAAAAACAACACATGCACAAAGTTTGCATATATAGTAGGCCCTCAATATTCGCAGGGGTTCGGTTCTGGCCCCTTCCGCGAATGAAGATAATCCGCGAGTTCTGTACCCGAAGTAAAACCACATGTATCATATTACATGCACAAATGAGCAGCCGGAAGTAAAATACTATGTATCTATTACATGCGCTAAAATATGCCTCTTAAACACATTCTATAGACAGTCTTACTCATTAATACAGTATTAATGTAGTAAAATTTAGTAATGATTAAGAAAAACTTTTCAATTTTTACTGATTTATTGATGATAAAATATAAACATTATCCAGCATATACTGTTGTAAAGCCCTCGTATTAAAGTCTTTTTCAATTATTACAACAAACAAATAAAACAAATCAAAAGAAACAACATGACTGAGAACTCCGCCTGGGCTTATTGTTAGCCAGGGTGCGGCTAGCATTGAGCTACCATTGCATATTAGCTCAGGATAGGAGTTGAGCGTGCTCAGTTGTACACGCTCGACGACTCCGATCTCATAACTAGTAGGGTCGACCAGTCATAGTCGAGCATAGTGCAAAACATGAACAAATAAAACAAATTAAAACGAACAAAAACAATTTGACTCTGAGAACTCCATGACATCACCCTCTAGGCAGCGCCATCTTGGAGACGTCACGTTCAATGCAAAAGGACATGAAGCGTAATAAAGTTTATCCTTTTGATATCGTTTGTTAAACATTCTACAGAACAAAGTCTCACGCACAAACATTCTAAACATTAACTTAGATACTGTACTGGAATAATAATTGAAAAAGACTTCAATACAACAGTTCAAAGGAAACTGTCGTTTCTCCAGGAGAAAGTCTTATTTCTTCAGAAGAGACATCCAGCGTTTTCTATCGCTTAGCCAGAGAAGACGCACAGTGTTTGAGTGGCATCATAGAGCTTAACTGGTACTTAAAACACAGAAGAAAAAAAAGAAGCTCATTGACAACTTGTGCGCGAATGAGGGAAAAGAGGCATTACATCATCTCAACCAATCAGCAGGAAGGAGGACAGCCATTGGCTGAATTTGAGTGACGTGTCAGTTGCTCGGTAGTCTGCGAATACTCAAACTTTGAGTGGAAAACCGCGAATAGCCAAGGGCCTACTGTATATGTGTATATAATATCAATAAATACATATTCAATATATATATATATATATATATATATATATATATATATGCATGCTGTATAATGTTTATATATTTTATTAATAAATATCACAAACCAAAATTAAAAAGTTTTTCTTAATCATTACTACATTAATGAGTAAGACTGTCTATAGAATGTGTTTAAGAAGCATATTTTAGCGCATGTAATAGATAAGAGTATTTTACTTCCGGTTGATCATTCGCACATGTAAGAGGATACATGGGGTTTTGCTTCCGGGTACACAACTCGCGGATTATCTTCATTGGCGGGAGGCGCTGGAGCCGAACCGCCACAAATAACGAGGGCTTACTGTACATGTACGTATACTCACTGTGGTGACCCTTGAGAAAAAGGGAACAGCCGAAAGAAAAAGAAGATACATATATGTATACGTCAGTCAGGGGGGTAGTTCCTACTACGCAGAAATCAGCGGTCGTGGGGGGGTCCCAGTCCCCATTAACCACGGAAAGTGAGGGATCTGTCTCCCAAATTTTTTATCATATTCAGTTCCCACCAGCAAGTGTTGCCTTCCTATCACATACGACTCCCACCAATCAGGGAGGGGCGTAAGCATGCACACGCCTCCTCTGTGTCTTGTTATGCTATCACCCATCTCTTTATGAACTGCTGCACGTGCGTATTTAGAGGCGGTCGAACCCATTCGGGGGAAAGTGCTATCTGCCCCTTTTGTAGAAAGCCACTCAGGACCCTGAAACATAATTTTTTTTTTGTCCGTTTATCTTGTAGTTTTTAGGGTTTTTTTTATTTCAGTAAAGTTAATTATATTTAGTGCAATTAGAAATATTTTGAGGTAATAAATTCAGGATGGGGTTTTCTTTTATAGTTTTGAGATTTTTTTTTCCAGCTGAAAAGCTGATTTCTTTTGAAAAAAATAAAGCCGACTCGGCGTCTTTTTCCCCTCGTCAGGTCCAAGTATTCAGAGCAAACTGGTGACCAACAGTCAGATGGATGAAATCGCCAAGAAACTCGGCCCTCAGTGGAAGGCGCTCGCTCCTCATCTGTACGTGAAAGAGCCAGAGATTCGCGATATCGAGGCGGACTGTGATGATGTGGACCTTCAGGCCAAAATGATGCTGGTGTCCTGGCAGGATCGGGAGGATGCCCAGGCCACCATGGAGAGCCTGGTCACAGCATTGAACACTGCCGGCTTTGCTAACATTGCACAGTGCTTCAATGATACATGAGCGTTAAGCAGTGCTAACGAGGGGGAGGTGGGATGAGACATGGAACTGATCTACCCACCGAAAAAAATGACTAAAATCATTAGCACAATGCTAAAGCACGTTAGCATCACTCTGTTATTTTAAGTCTTTTGTTGGTGTTTTATACATACTGTATTTGATGTATTTAGAAATAAACATCAGTCATGTTGAGTTGCATGGTTCCATCCCATCTGCATCACTTTATTGTAGTTGGATCACAGAGACCATTACGAAAAGCCAGCAGTCAATAATTTAAACAGACGTGTTAGCGTCTGTGCTTTGGAGCAGGCACGGTGGAAATAAACCAACGAACAAACAGCTGGGGCAGGTCTGAACACTGATCATTACATCAAGCACACACACACACACACACACACACACACACAGCTGTATGAGACACTAACAGCTTAGCACCGTAGTACATCTTTATAAAGTTTCCCTGAAATCTAGTCTGAATATTATGGCAGGATTACTATGGCACTAATAATGATGTCATCTTCAGTTTTTGGAGAATGTGTAGTGGGTGTGGGCTAAATGAAAATCACCAAAGCTATTCATTTATTGTTTTGTCTGATAAAGTAAATATGGAGGAAAAGTTACATTTTTCAACTAAAAATCCCAAGCTAGTTTAATTCTTATTTAAATGAAATGAGGCTTGAAGGTTCCAACACAGACCAACAGCTCAAGTGAGTTAATAGTGAGGTCCAGAGCGCACTCATGCCTGGCTGATCGAGGACTGATTTGAGTCATGTGACTTTGTTTAGCTTTTTCTAACAGAATTTAAAATTATTACGAGGTGATAACAGTAACCAACACCCCGAAACCCTGGATTTTCAGCATGAAGCATGGCACACAAAACGAGATTACTGAGGCTCCAGGGCCACAGAGGAAGAAATTTAAGGCTTGAATTTCAAGAAACTTCTATACAAGTGGAGAGCTTCACCCAATTTTTTTTTTTAAATTCTTAGGTTCTCAACAGAACTTTGTGAAAACCGAAATATAGCATATGTTTTATTATTTTTTTTTTTTTTTTAATGGTCACTGTTGAAACCCAAAAGCTTTTAAAACTGGACATTGGTGAAGTGACTGACGCTTTCATAGGAACATTTAACATGAACCTCTGAACCGCCATCTCCAGAACAGCCACCTTGCAATTCCAAACACCTTTAACACCAGCAAAACCATATGGTCCTCTTTCAAAAAATTCTCATAACTACTAGATGCATTGTACCAAGTGCTGCTCAAGAGTTCTATACTTGTGGCGTTGCTTGATGCAACACAGCTTGGTCCTACGTGCCTCAGTCAGCTGTGAGACGACATTGAATGTGTTGTTCAAGAATTTGAGAGTGTAATTTGCTGTTATAATGTTTTTCCTTTGGCCTTTTTGATGAAAAACTAATGATAATTTTTTTAACCACAAAAAATAATGTGTGCGTTAAAGGGTTAAATAAACTAGACCAAGTCCACAGCATGTCACACCCAGTCACAGCCTTCTGCGTGATTTCCACTTGGTCTGTATCTTGTTTTGAAACATGGGTTGTCACGAGAAGGGGGGGGGGGGGGGGGGATGCACCCACTGAAAACCCAGGAATTTTCCAGCCTAACAACTGTACCCATTCCAACAAGAATCCCACACACTCAAATTTGAAACCATTCTACAATGTGATCCGGTAATGTCTCCAAAATTATCTCAGTTTATTAAAAGAATATAAGGTGTTTTTAACTGCTCTGGGATGAGATGTAAATAAATCATTATGATCCAGTCAATGCCGACAATGCACCAAATAACATCATAATAATAATAATAATAATAATACAATGACCACCATAGCAACTCTGCACGAATATTAAAATTAGTTTTAACAATTAAAAGGAATTCCAGATTAATCTGGAAGTTTATCACCCGGTACATTGAGAGTAAACTGTAATCAAGTGTCACACAGAGAGGAGTGTCTGATACGTTTCTCAGTCCCGACATGCACAGTGTACCGTAGCGAACACTCAGAATCTCAGCTCTGATCCGCTTTCTAAGGTATAAGCTTGTGTAGGGAGCTACTCCAACAGGTTCGTTATAAATACATCGAGAAATTCAACGCAGTTTAAACCGAATCGATTGTAACGTGTCTGACAGCTAGCAAACAAAAGCTCATGACTCAAATCAAATCTGAACAACCAATCATAGGGCAGATAACTAGTTTGCTAGCAAGTCTGCTAAGACGAGCACATCGACTTGTGCTGGGTGGGTTGGGATATTTTGATCTCTGGCGATGATGTACAATGTGCTGAGTAAGAAGGCTGCTGCAGAATGAAACACGCCCTTTTTCGTTCGGCTTGGATTTGTTCATTGTTACAGCGCAGAACGTCATGAAATGCATATTTCAACACTTCATCGGTCACGAGGGGGACGACGAGAAGAAAAACCCTGAACCTTTCAAAAAGGCTTTCATCCACCAGCTCAAGATCACTTTTGGTGACCACGTCAAATCAAAACACTGAGGTGAAGGAGAGACGACAGGAAAACAAACAAACATCAAAAAGCGTAATGCAAACACGCATCCCGGCTGCCCCGGAGGCAGCTCCTGCAGAGACCACGCTGATGTCACGGGAGGGGAGGGTTGAAAGACACCAGAGTTTATTGCACATCTTACGCAGACAGTGCTGATGGCGGTAAAGAACATGTGATCTTAGGTGGGTGTGTGTTATTGTTCATGTTGTTCTTCCATGATCTCGAGACGTCGTGGCCCATAAATCAGCACGTAGGCAATGTGCCAGTCTCCGCCTCCTGACAGCTTCAGTATGTCTTCTGGTGTAACAATGCTCACTTTATCATCATCAAACTTCACCCACTCATCTGCAAGAGTCCAGAAAACATAATTAAAAAGATTTAATAAACCATGTTGTGGGTGTGGCCTTCCTATACACACACACACAACACTAATACTTCACAATAAACACTTGTGTACTAACGCGAGTAACGCTACAGCAAGGCAACTGTTTACCTTCCTCTCCCTTCATTACTCGCTTAATGAATTGCAGACAACTACAATAATGACTGGACTAGCAGGCTTCCCATTAATACATGAACGAAGGGGCTGGGGAAAATTTATCGCTGGCAATTAATTCTACAGTAACATCGCATCAACATTGAAAGTATGGGCGGAAAAATCCTTTTCTGAATGGACTCGAACAGAACCGCCACTCTTCAGCAGTCAAATATTCAGATTTAACTGCAACTCCATGAGTTTTAAAATTACGACCTCTCCTGATTGTGGGGGCGTCTTATTCCAGAACTGTGATCTGATTGGTTAGGAGCACTTTCTAAGTAGAAATGGGTTGTTGTTTAGGGTTTTTTTATTTTACAGAACATAATATGTAAACAACCTCCACACCTTCATTCCTTTTGACCCAGGCGACATAATGTCCAGAGGAGCTCGAACGGCCCTGATGAGTCAGAACGGCCTGCAGGTCGTAGTAGCCACTGTTACTGGAGCCTAGATCTGCACAGCAAGAGCACGTTACACTCAACAATCATCATACGCCATGTTTTTATAATTGTTTACGTCAACACACACACCATCAGGAAATGAAAACGCTTCGTATTTCACTTCTTTTGGAGTATAGACCTTCTTATCGATCTGTGGAGTAGAAATGAGGAGGACCGTAAGTAATGTGACATCAGAGCACGTGCGGTACGGGCAAGTGTGTGAAATCTTACCTTCTGCTGCTGTTTCTCCAGCTTTTTATCCTCCATTTCCTTAAACTTGGACCTCACAGACACCATTTTCTGCTGCAGGTCAGCAGTGCACAGCTCATACACATCCAGCATGAGGGGGAACTTCACATCCTACACACACACAGGATTTTAAGCATGACACTACCCTGGGAGGAGGAGAAACAGGTGACCACCTAGATGTTTGGTGGCTGGGTCTGTCTGTATTGCACGTGGAGACACTTACCTTGAGGACTTTGGCATTAACAGACTCCTTCTCTTTGTAGAAGAAGCGAACCATCTGAACAGTGAGGTATGCTGGGAGGCGACTGATTTTAGACTGAAACAAACATTTTTATAAATATTTACCGCAAATCTCAAAAAAAAAAAAAAAAAAAAAAAAAAAAAACCAGAACCGCCTTTGTGTGTCATACCGATTTCGTATAGAGTGCATCTCTCTGGAGAGACGGGGAAAATTTCGTTAGTTCCTCTTGTAGTCGCTTGATTCAGAGAAGAAGAAAAAAAAAAAAAAAGTTACTAGGAATAATATTAACAAATAAGAAAGCGCTTCTAACCAATTTGAATGCAGGATATTCACACGTACCAATCTAATGCCGGTTGCCAGATATTTAACCTCCTGGTTGATGAAGCAGCTAAGCTGCAGTTGGCTTTCCGTTCCATTAACGGGCTCCTCATCCTCCGACTCTGTGCACTTCATTCTGTACAGGTACGAGTTAAAGAACCTCACACACACACTCTTCCAGTGTATAAGCCATTAAATACACACCAGCAAGGCCAGTCAACAAAATCAGCAGGAAAGATCACAGAGGATACACCGTATCAAACTCCACCCCAAAAAACTGGTCAATGAAGTTCTTCTTAGCAGATGAAGCTGCAGCTCCGCCGTCACCGTCACTCGTCTACAAAGGGGAAACGTACATAATATACGGTGTGTGTTTTTTAATTATTGTTATTATTATTATTTGTGTACAGACACACATAACATAAATGTGTGCCGCTTCATCTTCTGCTTAATCTGGGGTCAGGACACAGGGATAGTAGCCTAGCAATGAGGTCCAGATGTCCCTCTCCCCAGCCACTTCCTCCAGCTCTTCCAGGACAGACACAGAGGTGTTCCCAGACCAGCTGAGCGACATAATCCCTCTAGTGTTTTCTAGGTCGTCTCCGGGGTCTCTTCCAAGGTCGGACATTCCCGAACCACCACACCAAGGAGACGGTCAGGAGGCATTGTAACCAGATGCCCGAACCACCTTAACTGGCTCCTCTCAATGTGGAGGAGCAGTGGTTCTACTCTACATCCTCCTGGATGGCTGAGCTTCTCACCTCATCTCTAAGGGACAGCCTCGCCCCTGGAGAAGGAAGCTCATTTTCACCGCTTGTATCAGTGAACTTGTTTTTTGTCACTACCCAAAGCTCGTGACCATAGGTGAGGGTGCAAATGTAGATCAACTGGTAAATTGAGAGATTTGCCTTGCAGCGCAACTCCCTCTTCACCACGACAACCCAGAACAAGCTCCGCTTCAGAGCAGAGGCTGCAGCAGCCCACCTGTCGATCTCCCGCTCCATCCTTTCCTCACTCATGAACAAAACCCCAAGATACTTGAACTCGTCCACTTGGGGCAGGACCTCATTCCAGACCCGGAGAGTGAATTCCCAATTCATCAATTCAGCACCTCTAGTTCTCACTGGAGAGATTCACAGTTGAACTGATGATGGCCTCAGATTTGGAGGTGGTGATTCTCATCTTGACCATCATCAGTTCAAATCTCTCCAGTGAGAACTAGAGGTGCCGAATTGATGAACCCAAAAGTACAAAGTCATCCGCAAATTGCAGAGACAAGATGCAGGGCTGACAACAGGCCTTTATGGAAAAGGAGGAAAATTTGGCAGGGGTCAAGGGGGCCACCTAGGTCCCTGCAGGGGTGTGGGGGCAGTGCCCTTGCTGGGGGGTTCAGGGGGGCAAAGCCCCCCAAAAAGGTTTGGGGTTATACTTACAAAAAGGAGCTTAATTGATTCTCCTGGAAGGAATATTTTTTAAAAAGAACCTTATGAAAATTAACTATTAAAATTATTTTTAAAAATTTCACTTACAGTTATAGGCCTACAGTGGGCCAAGTTTTAATTTCAAATACTTTAAACCAGGGTTCCCGAGCATTTTTGACTAAGAGAGCCAAAAAAAAAGAAAAAAAAAAAAAAAAAAAAAAGACATTTTAAAATCTAATCCTCTGACAGTATATATACACAGGAAGTCCTCGGTTTACACCGGTCCCGACTTACAATGTTTCGTGGTTACAAACGCGCCCCCATAAAAATATTTTAAAATAATATTACGCGTCATTACATAATGGGGGCACTAACCAGTGTCCCCCCCCCTTATGCCGGTCCCAAGCCCGGATAAATGCAGAGGGTTGCGACAGGAAGGGCATCTGGCGTAAAACTTCTGCCACATTTAAAAAAATGCAAATGATCAAGACAGAATTCATACCGGATCGGTCGAGGCCCGGGTTAACAACGACCGCCATCAGTGCTGTCAACCAACAGGGTGCTGATGGAAATTGGGCTACTGTTGGTCGAAGACGTCGAAGGAGAGGCGGGAGGCGTGTCCGTAGGCAGAGAGAGAAGAGGAAATGCGTAAGCCTAGGACTGAGAGTAGGGACTTTGAATGTTGGAACTATGCAAGGAAAAGATAGAGAGCTGGCTGACATGATGCACAGGAGGAAGGTGGACATACTGTGTGTTCAGGAGACCAGGTGGAAAGGTAGCAAGGCTAGAAGCTTAGGAGCAGGAACTTAAGCTGTTTTTTTCATGGTGTGGATGGGAAGACAAATGGAGTAGGAGTCATCTTGAAGGAGGAGTTTGTCAGGAATTTTCTAGAAGTGAAAATAGTGTCAGACAGAGTGATGAGTCTCAAGTTAGAAATTGAAGGCGTGATGGTCAATGTTGTTAGTGCTTATGCCCCACAGGCAGGATGTAAGCTAGAAGAGAAGGAGAGATTCTGGAGTGATTTAGATGAAGTGATGCAGAGTACCCCCAGAAATGAAAGAGTGGTCATTGGAGCAGACTTCAATGGATATGTTGGTGCAGGCAACAGAGGGGACGAGGAAGTGATGGGCAGGTTTGGTTCCAGGACAGGAACACAGAAGGACAGATGTTGATCGATTTTGCCAAAAGGATGGAAATGGCTGTGGTGAATACTTACTTCAAGAAGAAACAGAAGCATAGGGTGACTTATGAAAGCGGAGGTAAGAGCACACAGGTAGACTACATCTTGTGCAGGCGATGTAATTTGAAGGAAGTCAGTGACTGCAAAGTAGTAGTGGGTGAGAGTGTTGCCAAACAGCATAGGATGGTGGTGTGCAGGATGACACTGATGGTGAGAAAGGTGAAAAAGGCAAAGGCAGAGCAGAAGACAAAGTGGTGGAAGCTGAAAAAGGAAGAGTGTCGTGTTGTCTTCAAGGAGGAGTTGAAACAGGCTTTGGGTAGTCAGGAAGTGCTTCCAGAGGACTGGACAACCACAGCCAATGTGATCAGGGAGACCGGTAGGAGAGTACTTGGTGTGTCCTCTGGAAGGAAAGTAGATAAGGAAACTTGGTGGTGGAATGAGGAAGTGCAGGAGTGTGTACAAAAGAAGAGGTTAGCCAAGAAGAAGTGGGACATTGAGAGGACCGAAGAGAGTAAACAGGAGTACAGGGAGACACAGCGTAAGGCGAAGGTAGCAGTGTCAAAGGCCAAACAGAGGGCGTATGATGACTTGTATGATAGGTTGAACAGTAAGGAGGCAGAAAATGATCTATACAGGTTAGCACACCAGAGAAATAGAGATGGGAAAGACGTGCAGCAAGTTAGAGTGAAAAAGGACAGAGAGGGAAATGTATTGACTGATGACAGAAGTGTGCTGGGAAGATGGAAAGAGTACTTTGAAGAGCTCTGCCCTCCCAAGCCAGACCGCAGTATCTGCAATTTTAGCCAAATTGGCCTTTTATGTTTTTCTGACTAAGTGCAATCAGCTCCACCTAGTGGGCTCAATTTTCTCAGTTTCATGATTTTGCAGATACTGCGGTCTGGCTTGGGAGGGCAGAGCTGATGAATGAGGGAAATGAGAGAGAAAAAAGAGTAGAAGGGGTGACCGTTGAGGAGCAGGACGTAGCAAAGATTAGTAAGGGAGAAGTGAGGAGGGCATTGAAGAGGATGAAGAGTGGAAAGGCAGTTGGCCCTGATGACATACCAGTTGAGGTATGGAAGTGTCTAGGGGAGGTAGCAGTAGATTTTCTGACAAGAATATTCAACAAGGTCTTAGAAAGTGAGCAGATGCCAGAGGAATGGAGGAGAAGTGTGCTTGTGCCCATTTTTAAGAACAAGGGAGATGTACAGAGTTGTGGCAACTACAGAGGGATAAAGTTGATGAGCCATACAATGAAGCTATGGGAACGAATAGTGGAAGCAAGACTAAGGGCAGAGGTCAGCATTTGTGAACAACAGTTTGGTTTCATGCCAAGAAAGAGCACCACAGATGCAGTGTTTGCTTTGAGGATGTTAATAGAGAAGTACAGAGAAGGTCAGAAGGAGCTGCATTGTGCCTTTGTGGATCTGGAGAAAGCATATGACAGGGTGCCGAGAGAAGAACTGTGGTATTGCATGAGGAAGTCTGGAGTGACAGAGAAGTATGTTAGAGTGGTACAGGACATGTATGAGAGATGTAAGACAGTGGTGAGGTGTGCTGTCGGTGTGACAGAAGAGTTCAAGGTGGAGGTGGGACTGCATCAAGGGTCAGCTCTCAGCCCCTTCTTGTTTGCTATGGTGATGGACAGGCTGACAGACGAGGTTAGACAAGAATCTCCATGGACTATGATGTTTGCAGATGACATCGTGATCTGTAGTGAGAGCAGAGACCAAGTGGAGGAAAATCTAGAGAGGTGGAGGTATGCCCTGGAAAGGAGGGGATTCAAGGTTAGTCTTAGTAAGACAGAATACATGTGTGTGAACGACAAGGACCAAAGAGGAACTTTGAGGTTACAGGGGGCAGAGATAAAGAAAGTGGAGGATTTTAAGTACTTAGGCTCAACAATCCAGAGCAATGGAGAGTGTGGAAAAGAGGTGAAGAAGCGCGTGCAGGCAGGTTGGAATGGATGGAGAAAAGTCTCCGGTGTGATGTGTGATAGGAGAGTATCGGCAAGAATGAAGGGAAAAGTGTACAAGACGGTGATGAGGCCAGCAATGTTGTATGGTTTAGACAGTGGCCCTGGGGAAAAGACAGGAGTCAGAGTTGGAGGTAGCAGAGATGAAAATGTTGAGGTTCTCTTTGGGAGTAACGAGGATGGATAGGATCAGAAATGAGTACATCAGAGGGACAGCACATGTTAGATGTTTTGGAGACAAAGTCAGAGAGGCTAGATTGAGATGGTTTGGACATGTACAGAGGAGGGATAGTGAGTATATTGGTCGTAGGATGCTGAGGTTGGAACTACCAGGCAAAAGGCCCAGAGGAAGACCAAAGAGAAGATTTATGGATGCGGTGAAGGCGTACATGAAGGTCGTTGGAGTAAGAGTAGAAGATGCAGAGGATAGGGAGAGATGGAGGCAGATCATTTGCTGTGGCGACCCCTGAAGGGAACAGCCAAAAGGAAAAGAAGAAGATTACGTCTTTCGCGGTTACGTAAACAAACGCGAACTAGTTTCGGGCGCGCGAGGCGGAAGAATACGTTGTGTTGTGGTTGCGGGGCAAGGAAGACGCCATTGCTTCGATTCGCTCAGTCTCGAGACTGTAATATTACGCGTCATTACGTCTTACGCGGTTACATAAACAAACGAACTAGTTTCGGGCGCACGAAATGCAGCAAGCGTTGGCAATTTCTGAGGCTCAGGATCCCAACTTGGAAAGGTTCACTAGGGTTTCCAGAGGCATCATGGATTTGACGCAATGCTACAAGGAGATCTTGGATGAGAAGAGGTTCTCTGTCCAGTCTATCCTGGAGCAGGATTTTAAGAAGGTAGAGAGGCCTACAACAGATCCTGTACCTTCTACCACTCCAGGCTCACCTGCCCCAGCTTCTCCAGTACAATAAGCCTGTCTCTCCCTCCCTCACTGTATTTCATTCTTGTGGTAAGGAATTGTTTTCTCTTTTTTTAATACTTAATGTCATTAACTGTTACATATTATTATAGCACTGTACGTACTGTACTTTTCAGCATATTTTATGTTATGTTCCGACTTACACTGAAATTCGGGTTACATCTCGTCTTAAAAACATCAGCGTCGTAAACCGAGGACTCACTGTATTCTGAATACAACTAAATTGAAAAAAGACCAACAAACGACATTAATTACTTACTTAAAGTAAGACTCTGAATTTATGTTAAACAGCATTGTCATAATGAAGTTATTTATTAATAATAAAAGTACTTCTTACTATCAATGCTGTAGTGGTGAAAAAAATGAGTACACGATGGCAGCGAAGCAACCGAGGCGTGCACAGCAGGTGCACGGAGTGCGGGGAGGGTGCGGCTTTGGCTTTGAAACTATTTAGCACTTCATCTCCACTTTTTATTTATACAGTTGTGGAAATTTCCGTTGATCAACTATAAAGTAGACCAAATTATATCAGTACACGCAACTCAGCCACTAAAACAAGTGGGTACACCACGCGTAACGGCTCGTACCCACCACGACAGCACTGCTTACTATTAATGCGACTTCTGGTGCTGCATGGGTTTGTTTGCTGATGGCTTTATAGTCTGATTGATACGGAGCGAGGACTCGACACGACAGGACTTGACACACTGCAGTGTTTATGTGACAGGAAGCATGTCCCAAGTTTTGGCAATCAGCCGGTTGGCGGGTTGAAGTTTTTCCATGTCTGTCCATTTGAGTTTGGTTGCCAGCTGTGCTTGGCTTCGTGCAAATGAGCTAATCAAAAACGAGGAAAATTTCTCTCTTTACTCAAAAACAACACACGCTGTCTGTGGCTGTTGTTATAATCCAATAAAATTAGAGTTTCAAGGTGTCGGACACGCCCACATACAGAAAGGATTGGCTCTCCGCTTCGCACCACAGTGACGTGGCATTGAAAATAGATGAATAGATTTAAATGCGCGAGATTTATTCATTGGTTTTTGTTTTAGTTGATGCCTTTTTTTGTATTTTTATTTAAATTACAGTGAAATGATGTATTCGTTATTCTATTAAGAAGCCACATGATTTACCTTAGAGCCAGATACAGTCATAAAAAGAGGATTTGGATATAATATGTCCAGGTGACCAGTGATGACCCCTCCCCCCACCCCAGATTTTTACACCGGATTTGACTTACAAAAAGGTGAAAATCCGCTAACTGGCAGAAAATTCCCATCCCTGAATGTGCAAATCAGATAATTCGCAGTGGCGACTCCCGAGAAAACGGGAAAAGCCGAAAGGACAGAAGGCGATATCAACAACCACACAGATAAACAAAACGAATGTAGCACCTCGCGTACTTGGATATAATATGACCAGATGACCAGTGATGGTGGCGCCCCCCCCATTTTTACACTGGATTTGCATCGATCTCAAAAATAACCCATTTGACTTACAAAAAGGCGGAAATCCGCCGATTGGTGGAAAATTCCCATCCCTGACTACAAGAGTTAAGTTCTGTACCACTTCCTGTTTTAAATGTAATCCCATAAATCCTTTGACTGGTATCTCACCTCCATGTCAGTTTTAGGCTCTTGAGGTTCTAATTTCTGCTGAAGTACTCGCATTAACTGGACCCAGCACTCATTGGCATCCTGGACACATACACATAATTAGAAAAGAGAGGGCTCGGTTACCTATGGGCTATTTTGGGTTATGGACAAATGATTTGAAGTGTGGGAATCACAGGGTGTTGATTATAGACAATGGTATACACTGTAATCTGTAATTCACTCAACATAACACACCTGAAACCACAATCCAAACAGTCATCCACACACACCACAATCTATATACCATTCTCATCCATATACTATTATAGCACATATATTAGACTATGGCATGCGGATTATAGATTCTGGTGTGTGTGTGTGTGTGGAGTGCAGGACACTACATTACCTGTTGTAGATACTGTCCCTGCTCTCCTCTTTCAGCAAACTGAGGAAAGGCCATGTGCAGGAACTGCAGCAGGATGATGGGAGGAATACTGGAGGAGGTTTTATCCATGGACTCATACAGGTCACGCAGAGCTACACAAAAATACTGAGCTATATTTCATTGGCACTCTGTTCGAACAGTGACCCATGCGGTGTGGGCGGGGCTGCACAGTCACACTTGATGTGATGTGTAATATGATGACAACACTGACCTGCTGTGATATACTGAGATGGTGCATTTGCGCCAGAGGATCTTAAGGAACCAGAGTACCTACACATTCACACACACACATGTAAACACAAACATAAATCCCTGCGTGTGACGTAAAAACGTGAAACATAAGTCTCACTCACACACACACACACAACATTGTGTTTATAAAATGAAGTGTTATTTTGCACACACACTTCTTGAGAGCAGATTTGAGTTCAGGAACTGAGCGGAGACACTGCACTGTAGCATTCATGTAGCACGTGTTCCCCAAATTTGTCAAGCCACATGGTAACTCCATCTACACACACACATGACATTAATAATGCATAATGAAATTAGCAAAATCATAAAAATCACATTAATCACTAAAATTAATGAATCTTACAGCTGAAGCCAGTTGCTCCTCAGTCATGTCCTCCACAAACATGGGACGAACAGACGGCTCCTCTGGAAGTGCATCTGCAGAACCCATCATCAGGAATGTCATTCCCTTCTCACACACACACACACACACACACGATTTAAATCTCTGAAATCTCCATCATTCAAACACGTGTTACAGTCATACTCACATTTTTTATCTTGATGTTTCCCCACTCCTCATCCTAAGAGACAAAATGAGGGAGAGACAGGCCAAAAAAGAATCCAGTGTTAATGGGATCCATGGCTGTATATTGCAGGTGTGTGTGTGCGCACGCGCGTGAGTGGGTGTGTATCAGACCTTCAGTGTTCCTCCCTTGATCATGACTTTCTGTCGATCTGGTTGAACTCCAGTCAGAGCAAACAGCTGGGCTTTAAACACCACTGGGGGTTCCTCAGTGTTCAGCTCCACCGCCTCAAACTTCTCCTTACCCCACTTCACATTCACTGGGGGGAAGGCGCACGCGTGCACACACACACACACACACACACACAAAGCACGGTGCTGATACACTACTGACTGAAGACAATCGTGACCTAAATGTCACATAATTATTACTATTAATAATAATAGTAACAAATACATCAACAACACAGACAAAAACTTAATTTTAGCATTCACAACAAAAAAGAAAGAAAAAGAACAGAAAAGCAAAAAAAAAAAATCAGAACAGTGAATAAAGCCACCCGAGATATAAATAAAAAAATAATACAAAGGAAACTGAGGTGAAGAGGTGGATGAATATAAAGAAAACCAAGGATGAGAAACAATAAAAACATGGAAGTGTGATGGACCCAAAGCAAGTGTCAGAGGGATTCCTAGCTGCAGTTTCCGAGTTAAATTAATATTCTCTTCAGTTTCCAAGTAAGGTGCTCATTAAAACACTTTCTATTAATATGAGATATGGTTGCGTTGGATAAGATCAGTGCTGTCCTCCTGGTGGACATATCGAGGCTAGGCAAAGCTAGCAGGCTAAATTAGCTCACTAAGCGTGTACCAGAGGACAGAATTTATTTTTATTACAATATTATTATTATTATTATTATTAAACTAGCAGCGTCATGATCGTTGATTATTCTGAATTAGAAGTTTAGTGAAAATTTAAACCGGTTTCAAATGTTATATCTTTAAGTTTGATTAGCAAAACTAGCTAGCATCCTGAGTCATGCACGAGCTCCAACTGCTTTCCCCGTTTCCGGATGTCAGTGGATACGATATTAAGTGTCCAGAGCTACAATACCCTTTAAATATAAAGTGTCCAGAGCGACAATACGCTTTAAATTGTTAATTTATGAGAATTAAACACTGATACTCTGTGGTGAGTGATTTAGCCAAAGCGATACGATAGGCTAGTACTGCTAGCTGTAATGCTAACTTCCGGTCTCCACAAATACAGATACACGGCGCGAAGCAGTAAAGTGATCCACAGACAGAGAGAGAGAGAATATACCGGTAAATAAAGGCATGATGTTTCTGTATCCGGCTCCGTGAGTGTGAGAACGAGAATCCGGTTTAAACTTCCGCGCGCACGGACTAGTTTCACCAACTTTCATTCAAACATCAGAGCAGAATGACGCCGCATCTGCACGCGATGGACTCCACGGACTGGAAAAGAGAAATGGACGCTCACACAGTAACGTCACACCTCGGTTTGTGCCCTGTTCTTGGAAAGGCGTGACGAAGCCCGGAAGTTGAAAGATCGCCGTTGCCAGTGACATGGAAGTGTTCTGAGCAATGTTTGGAATGATGATGCAACTGATTCAAAGAACAGCGTCACATCATGTGCACAACAAACAGTTTTCAGTGTCATGTTAATTTTTCCTCTCAGGGGCAGTGGTGGTCTAGTGGATAGGGCACAGGATCCTGAGGTTGGGGGTTCGAGTCCCCACAAGGTTGTCACTGCCCCCCCCCCCCCAGTGCAGCTAATTGGGCTATCAAAGGCGGGCCATGTCTCTCACTGTCTATGGTGAGAGGCATGTAAAAGAATCATTGCTGACTTTTGTAAAGAGGAGCTGCAAAGTCGTCAGCGTGTTTCTGTCCCTTGCTAAAGGGTTGTAACAGGAAGGGCATCCGACGTAAAAAAATCTATGCCAAATCAAATGTACGAATCAGATGATTCGCTGTGGCGACTCCCGAGAAAGGGAAAAAGCCGAAAGAGAAGATGTTCTCGTTTCAGCCTCACACAGGGCGGTTCTGATGGCGGGGCAAAACAGCCTCACATGGGGGTAACTCTAACATCAATTTGGCACACCAGCTTCACATATGGGGCACTTTAGATGGCAGACCAAAATATGGTGTGAGGTAAAACAGCCTCACACTTGGTGGTTCAGATGCCAATGGGGAAAAACTGCCTCACACAGGGATGACAGTGGTGCGACTGAGGTTGTGAGAGATTACGGTTCTGAGGCAGCGAGATGCTGATACGCAATTTTGAGATCCACAGTGACATTTAAACCATGCTTAAAATTTCACATTTAATGGCAGTCAGTGTAGATTGAAGGCAAAGACATGAGATCTCCATTGATATTTAGCTTGAATATATCACAGAACCAGAAAACAGATACCTGCATGTTTGTTGTTGGTCCTTGGAGGTCAAAGATGACCATTACTTCATATCAGATCGATGATCTTCGGTGTGGGTGAAGTCATGTCTTGCGCTTGACTTGGATTTAAGTGAGGGAGAGTCGTGCAGATCATCAGCCTCACTCTCTCGTCCTGGTCTTCCTGGTTGGGCTCCACAATGCTTTGCTAGGTTCACTGAATCAATTTGGTGGTTTCTTCCACACAATCAGCCAGACCCAGTCTTCACATGTATAGGTAGACAGGTCCTACTCTTACAGACTGTCTTGTGGTATGCACACATGATAGTAGCGACTCGTGATGGCTGGGACACAGAACCCTATCACAGGCCCACTGCACTTAGGCTTAATAGTTCTAGTTCAAAAAATCCAAGAAGATTATTGAATTACCACAATTCAAGGACTTGTTTAAATATATGGTCTGTGTTCCTAGTACAGATGGACAGATGTTGATAGATTTTGCAAAAAGGATAGAACTAGGTATGATGAATACAGTGGTACCTCACGAAAGTCTTACCAAACGAAAAATGCAGGTTATGAAACAGATTTTCCTAAATTTTTTTGTCTCTGTATACGAAACAAGTTCACATTACGAAAGTGCAATCTTAAAAATTAAAAAAAAAAGGTTAATACTTTCTTCCAGAAGAAACAACAGCATAGGGTGACTTATAAAGGTGGAGGTAGGAGCACACAGGTAGACTACATCTTGTGTAAGCGATGTAATTTGAAGGAAGTCAGTGACTGCAAAGTAGTAGTGGGTGAGAGTGTTGCCAAACAGCATAGGATGGTGGTGTGCAGGATGACGCTGATGGGGAGGAAGGTGAGGAAGGCAAAGGCAGAGCAGAAGACAAAGTGGTGAAAGCTGAAAAAGGAAGAGTGTCGTGTTGTCTTCAAAGAGATGTTGAAACAGGCTTTGGGTGGTCAGGAAGTGCTTCCAGATGACTGGACAATGACAGCTAATGTGATCAGGGAGACAAATAGAAGAATACTTGGTGTGTCCTCTAGAAGGAAAGTAGATAAGGAGACTTGGTGGTGGAATCAGGAAGTGCAGGAGTGTGTACAAAGGAAGAGGTTAGCTAAGAGGAAGTGGGACATAGGACCAGGAAGTAGCAAAGATTAGTAAGGGTGAAGTGAGGCATTGAAGAGGATGAAGCGTGGAAAGGCATTTGGTCCTGACGACATACCGGTGGAGGTGTGGAAGTGTCTAGGACAGGTAGCAGTAGATTTTCTGACAAGAACATTCAACAAGGTCTTAGAGAGTGAAAGGATGCCAGAGGAATAGAGGAGAAGTGTGCTGGTGCCCATTTTTAAGAATAAGGGAGATGTGCAGAGTCATGGCAACTATTGAGGGATAAAGTTGATGAGCCATATGATGAAGTTATGGGAAAGGATATGGGTAGCGGGACAGTCTGCTGTCAAAGGAAAATTAAGGCAATACTTCCCTCCACTAGCCTGTGAGAAACCCTGAGGCAAGGTCGAGCACTCACTTAGTCCCCCTGACAGGGTTACGTTGAAGCCATGGAAAGCAGGTGGTGGATGAAGTACAGAAGCGAACAGAGTATAATTCTGGGTCCCGGTTTTGGACTTTGTTGTGCTGAGCAGGGGATACCCGCAGGTACAATGGTTAGGACAAACCGCCCAGTATGGGCACTGCTCGGACAGAAAGAAATTGCATCCTACTGTATATGTATGCAAAGAATGTCATGGAAATTCAGGGAATCAATCAATCAATCGAGAAACAGCATAAATGGGGTTCTCTCAAAGAACTACTCGCTCGGTAGGGTCCGCCATGTCGGACAGGTGGCGCCAGATCGTCATCAAGTTACTGCCCGAAAACGCTCAAAGGAAAACAGTGTTAAGCCATTAAGGATAGGTACATGGAATGTCCATAGCTTATATCAAAAAGGTAAATTTGATAACATCAAAATGGAAATGGAAATGGAAAGGATGAAGATTGACATCCTCGGCCTCGCAGAAGTTAGATGGAAAGGAGCCGGAGAGGTTACATCAGACAGATGCAAACTTGTGTATTCAGGAGGTGACCAACACCAAAGAGGAGTGGGTATCCGAATCGCACAACACATGACCAAATCCTTGAAAGGTCACTGGCCAGTGTCTGATAGAATAATTGTGATAACACTAAAAACAAAACCATTTGATACCAGTGTCATTCAAGTATATGCTCCAACAAGTGATCATGAAGATGCAGAGATTGAGGCTTTTTATGAAGAGCTTGATAAGACCATGAAGCAATTGAAATCTTGCGACGTTAAGATCATAATGGGTGACTTTAATGCCAAAGTAGGATCAAGCAGATTTGGAAACCACATTGAACCTCAAGGCCTTCGTGACATCAATGAACGTGGAAACAGACTAGCAGAATGGTGTGAAGAGAATGACCTTGTGGTAACAAACACTTGGTTTAAGAACCACCCAAGAAGAAAGTGGACATGGATAAGTCCAGGAGACAGGCAGAGGAACGAAATAGACTACGTTCTAATACAATCACGTTTCCGTAACTCAATCTCCTCATCCAAGTCAATGCCAGGAGCAGACTGTGGCAGTGACCATGTGCCAGTAATCTGTACCTTTAAGGTCAGGTTGAAAACGCTTAAAAAACAAGTTAACCAAAAACCATATAACTACAGTCTCCTCAAAACAGACAGCAACCTGAAATGTGCTTTCTCCATAGAGGTGAAAAATAAATATGAAGCACTGGAACAAGTAATGGAAGTAGAAAGACAATGGGAAAACCTTAGAGACAACAGCAGAGAAGCTATAGCAGAACACATCCCACTTAAACCCAAGAAAGAACATAAGAAGTGGATGACTCAAGAGATCCTTGAACTCATGAAAAGACGTGACTCTAAAGGTGATCCAATTAAATACAAGATCTTCTTCTTCTTCTTTCGGGTTTTCCCTTCAGGGGTCACCACAGCGAATAATCTGCCTCCATCTCGCCCTATCCTCTGCATCGTCTTCTCTTACACCAACTGCCTTCATGTCCTCCTTCACCACATTCATGAATCGTCTCTTTGGTCTTCCTCTAGGCCTTCTGCCTGGTAGTTCCAACCTCAGCATCCTACTACCAATTTACTCACTATCCCTCCTCTGTACATGTCCAAACCATCTCAATCCAGCCTCTCTGACTTTGTCTCCAAAACATCTTACATGTGCTGTCCCTCTGATGGACTCATTCCTGATCCTATCCATCCTCGTTACTCTCAAAGAGAACCTCAACATTTTCATCTCTGCTACCTCCAGCTCTGCCTCCTGTCTTTTCCCCAGGGTCACTGCTTCTAAACCATACAACATCGCCTCAACACCGTCTTGTACACTTTTCCTTTCATTCTTGCCGATACCTTCCTATCACACATCACACTGGACACTTTTCTCCAACCAGCCTGCACACGCTTCTTGACCTCTTTTCCACACTCTCCATTGCTCTGGATTGTTGAGCCTAAGGACTTAAAATCCTCCACCTTAGTTATCTCTGCTCTCTGTAACCTCACCATTCCTGTTGGGTCCTTGGCATTCATACACATGTATTGTGTCTTACTGAGGCTAACCTTCATTCCCCTCCTTTCCAGGGCATACCTACACCTCTCTAGATTTTACCTTTTACTCTGATTCGCACGTTTGATTTGGCAGAGGTTTTTACGTCAGATGCCCTTCCAGTCACAACCCTTTAGCAAGGGACAGAAACACGCTGACGGCTTTGCAGCTACTCTTTACAAAAGTCAGCAATGGTTCTTTTACATGAACCTCTCACCATAGACAGTGAGAGACATGGCCCACCTTTGATAACCCAGTTCGTTGCACTAGGGGGACAGTGACAACCTTGTGGGGACTTGAACCAGCAACCTTAGGATCAGCGATCCTGTGCCCTATCCACCAGACCACCACTGGCCCTCAAAAAAAAAATAAAAAAATAAAAAAATATATACATACTATCAAATTAAAATCACTTGGCTTAGTAAACTCTTATCTAAGTATGTAAATATATGAACCATGTAAATGTTACACTATGACCCGAATCCTAATCTGAGCCCTGAACTGTACCCATAATTGCTTCCCCGGAAGAGAAAAACCACTCAATCACGTGGCGAGATCGCGGCCCGCGCATGCGCACTACACACCAACGGTTGGTCGTAAACCACGCCTATTTAATTTTTCAATACAGTACAAGACTTCGCCTCCAGAAGGCGGCAATGAACTACGAAATGAACGAAAGGAGTTAAAACACTGAACAGAGACTGGAAATACAGAACGAAATTCATCATATTATTTAATTATTTTAAAAGTTTAATAGTGTATCAAACTACATTGAAGAACTTTTTTGAAAGTCTCAATTTTATTTGTTTGTTTGTTTATTACCAAATCATACCATTTTACATGAAAGTATATGATCACCAGTTAAAATTGAATGGATGCTTGTCCATTTTCTTCTTCTTCTTCTTTTCCTTTCGGCTTTTCCCTTCAGAGGTCGCCACAGCAAACCATCCCCCTCCATCTCACCCGGTCCTCTGGATCTTCTCCTCTTACTCCGACTACCTTCATGTGCTCCTATTAAACTGTGCTTGGGAACTCTAGGTAGATTCCAAACTTGTAAATTATTAAGAAACATACAAACCCCCCACATTTTTGTAGTTGCAATTCAGCAAATTTGTTTAAATTGTTATTTTAAAAGGATGTTGATGGTGATGATGATTATTATTATTATTATTATTATTATTCACCCTTCTTAACTTTCTGAGCTGTTAAATCTTATTTAGTGTCTCGGAGAGGCTGGTGCCCAACTCAGCTGATTCACAGCTTGGCATGCTGTCCCAGGGCATTATTATTATCATCAGCATCACCATCATCATCCTCTTCCGCTTGTTTCAGGGTCAGGACACGCATGGAGCAGCCAAAGTAGGAGATCCCAACATCCTTCTCCCCAGTCACTACCTCCAGCTCTTCTGGGGGGACACCAAGGCGTTCCCACACTAGCCGAGAGACATAATCCCTCCAGTGTGTTCTAGGTTGACCTTGGTCTCTTCCTGGTTGGACATGCCTGAAACACCACACCAGGGAGGCGTTCGGAAGGCATTCTAAATAGATGCCCGAGCCACCTCAATTGGCTCCTCTCAGTGTGGAGGAGCAGTGGTTCCAGTCTAAGCTCTCCCTGGATGGCCGAGCTTCACACCCTATCTCTAAGGGAGAACCCTGCTACCCGGTGAAGGAAGCGCATTTCAGCCACTTGTGTCCATGATCTTGTTCTTTCAGTCACTACCCAAATCTCATGACCATAGGTGAGGGTTGGAACGTACATCAAATGGTAAATTGAGAGCTTTGCCTCGTGGCTCAGCTCCCTCTTTACCCGGACCAGTACAAGCTCCACTTTTCAACAGAGGATGCAGCGAGGATGCAGCGATTCGCCTGTCGATCTCCTGCTCCATCCTTTCCTCACTTGTGAGCAAACTCAAGAATCTTGAACTTCTCCCCTTGTGGCAGGACATCATTCCCGACCTGGATGGGGTATTCCACCATTTTCCAGTTGAAAACCATGGCCTCGGATTAGCAGTCGACTACGAATCACTCCGATGAGAGCTGGAGCTCCTGGATTGATGAAGCCAAAAAGACAATGGCCACCAAACCAGAACCCCTCAACGCCTCGGCTGCGTCTAGAAATTCTGTACATTACAATTATGACAAGAATCGGTGACCAAGCACAACTTTGGTGGACTCCAACCCTCACTGGAAACAAATTCAATCTGTTGTTACCAGTGTTGACCAAACTCTGGCTCCAGTGAAACAGCAACCGAATGACCTGTAACAACGAGTCCGGAATGCCATACTCCCAGAGCACGCCCCACCACATAACCCAAGGGAAATCAAAGTTACAAAACACATTTGGACAGATTGGACAAACTCCCATCTACACCTCCAGGATCCTGTAGAGTGTTTTGAGTTGGTCAAGAGTGTCACGGCCAGGATGAAAACCACATTGTTCCTCCTGAATCCAAGGTTCAGCTATTGGTCGGATTCTCCTCTCCAGTGTCCCTGCATAATTGTTCTTGGGCAATGCGGCCGCTGAGGACCATGCAATGTTGTGTGGTCTTGCAACATCCAGAGCTCTGAGGTATTCAGAGCGGATCTTGTCCACCTCCAAAACCTAACCAATGAGGAGTTTTTATCTACCTAGGTGACCTCCACCTCAGCGAAGGGAATACTTCACCCCTTCCAAATCCCCAGCCTTTCTCTTCCACAGAAATGTTGGGGTTGAGGAGGTCCTCGAAGTATTCCTTCCACCTCCCGACATTATCCCCAATCAAGGTGGGCAGCTCCCCACTTCCACTGTAAACAGTATTAGTGAAGACCTGCTTCCCCCTCCTGAGGCATCAGATGGTTGTCTAGAATTTTTTTCAAGGCCAACTGATAATCCCTTTCCAGGCTCTCAACAAATTCCTCCCACACCAACACATTATTATTGTTGTTGTTATTAGAACTGCTGTTAATTAAATCAGTGCGATGGATAACTGAGGTAATTCTTTTCTGAACCACTTAATTCGACTTAGGGTCACAGGAAGCTGGTGCCCGACTTTGGGCGAGGGCAGAGTACACCCTGGACAGCTCGCCAGGCCATCGTAGGGCAGAAACACCTCTTTACAAAAGTAAGCAATGGTTGCTTTACATGAACCTCCATCAGAGATGGTGAGAGACATAGACAAACTTGGACAACCCAGTTAGTGCACTGGGGGAAGGCAGTGACAACTTGATAGTGTTGTGAGCTTGATGGTGAGAGTGATGCTTGAATCCCCAACTTTGAGATCAGTAATCTGGCACCTTACCACTGGACCACTACTGCCCCTTATTGTTTTTTTTTTGTGTTTTTCTTCTTCTTCTGCTTCTTATTCATTCATTAATTTTCTCTCTGTCTCCCTTTCAGCTTTTTCCCTTTTCCTCGGGAGTCGCCACAGTGAATCATCTGATTCTTCTTTTACTTTCGGCTGCTCCCTTCAGGGGTCGCTACAGCAAATCATCCGCCTCCACCTCACCCTGTCCTCCGCATCTTCTTTTCTGACTCCAACGACCTTCATGTCTTCCTTCACCACATCCATAAATCTCTTCTTTGGTCTTCCTCGAGGCCTTCTGCATGGTAGTTCCAACCTCAGCATCCTACTGCCAATATACTCACTATCCCTCCTCTGTACATGTCCAAACCATCTCAATCTAGCCTCTCTGACTTTGTCTCCAAAACATCTTACATGGGCTGTCCCTCTGATAGACTCATTTATGATCCTATCCATCCTCGTTACTCCCAGAGAGAACATCAACATTTTCATCTCCGCGACCTCCAGCTCTGCCTCCTGCCTTTTCCTCAGCGCCATTGTTTCTAAGCCATACAACATCGCTGGCCTCACCACCGTCTTGTACACTTTTCCCTTCATTCTTGCTGACACTCTCCTATCGCACATCACACCGGACACTTTTTTCCAACCATTCCAGCCTGCCTGCACATGCTTCTTCACCTCTTTTCCACACTCTCCATTGCTCTGGATTGTTGAGCCTAAGTACTTAAAATCCTCCACCTTCGTTATCTCTGCTCCCTGTAACATCACCGTTCCTCCTGGGTCCTTCTCATTCACACACATGTATTCTGATTTTCTGAGGCTAACCTTCATTCCTCTCCTTTCCAGGGCATACCTCCACCTCTCTAGATTTTCCTGCACTTGTTCTCTGCTCTCACTACAGATCACAATGTCATCTGCAAACATCATAGTCCATGGAGATTCTTGTCTCACCTCGTCTGTTAGCCTGTCCATCACCATAGCAAACAAGAAGGGGCTCAGAGCTGACCCTTGATGCAGTCCCACCTCCACCTTGAATTCGTCGGTCACACCGACAGCACACCTCACCACTGTCTTACATCTCTCATACATGTCCTGCACCACTCTAACATACTTCTCTGCCACTCCAGACTTCCTCATGCAATACCACAGTTCTTCTCTTGGCACCCTGTCATATGCTTTTTCCAGATCCACAAAGGCACAATGTAGCTCCCTCTGACCTTCTCTGTACTTCTCTATTAACATCCTCAAAGCAAACATTGCATCTGTGGTGCTCTTTCTTGGCATGAAACCAAACTGTTGTTCACAAATGCTGACCTCTGCCCTTAGTCTAGCTTCCACTATTCTTTCCCATAACTTCATCGTATGGCCCATCAACTTTATCCCTCTGTAGTTGCTGCAACTCTGCATGTCTCCCTTGTTCTTAAAAATGGGCACCAGCACACTTCTCCTCCACTCCTCTGGCATCTTCTCACTCTCTAGTACCTTGTTGAATATTCTTGTCAGAAAATCTACTGCTACCTCTCCTAGACACTTCCATACCTCCACAGGTATATCATCAGGACCAACTGTCTTTCCATTCTTCATCCTCTTCAATGCCCTTCTCACTTCACCCTTACTGATCTTTGCTACATCCTGCTCCTCAATGGTCACCTCTTCTACTCTTTTTTTCTCTCTTATTTTCCTCATTCATCAGCTCTTCAAAGTACTCTTTCCATCTTCCCAGCACACTTCTGTCATCAGTCAATACATTTCCCTCTCTGTCCTTTATTAATCTAACTTGCTGCACGTCCTTCCCATCTCTATTTCTCTGCTGTGCCAACCTGTATTGATCATTTTCTTCCCCTTTACTATCCAACCTATCATACAAGTCATCATACGCCCTCTGTTTGGCCTTAGCCACTGCTACTTTCGCCTTACGCTGTGTCTCCCTGTACTCCTGTTTACTCTCTTCGGTCCTCTCAATGTCCCACTTCTTCTTGGCTAACCTCTTCCTTTGTACACACTCCTGCACTTCCTCATTCCACCACCAAGTCTCCTTATCTACTTTCCTTCCAGAGGACACACCAAGAACTCTCCTACCTGTGTCCCTGATCACATTTGCTGTGGTTGTCCAGTCATTTGGAAGCACTTCCTGGCCACCCAAAGCCTGTTTCAACTCCTCCTTGAAGACAACACGACACTCTTCCTTTTTCAGCTTCCACCACTTTGTCTTCTGCTCTGCCTTTGCCTTTTTCACCTTTCTCACCATCAGAGTCATCCTGCACACCACCATCCTATGCTGTTTGGCAACACTCTCACCCACTATGACTTTGCAGTCACTGACTTCCTTCAAATTACATCGCCTACACAAGATGTAGTCTACCTGTGTGCTCCTACCTCCGCTTTTATAAGTCACCCTATGCTCCTGTTTCTTCTGGAAGAAAGTATTCACCACAGCCATTTCCATCCTTTTTGCAAAATCTATCAACATCTGTCCTTCTGCGTTCCTGTCCTGGATACGAAACCTGCCCATCACTTCCTCGTCCCCTCTGTTGCCTGCACCAACATGTCCATTGAAGGCTGCACCAATGACCACTCTTTCACCTCTGGCGGTACTCTGCATCACTTCATCTAACTCACTCCAGAATCTCTCCTTCTCTTCTAGCTCACATCCTGCCTGTGGGGCATAAGCACTAACAACATTGAGCATTACACCTTCAATTTCTAACTTGAGACTCATCACTCTGTCTGACACTCTTTTCACTTTTAGAACATTCCATTTCATTCAACATACTCCATTTCTCTTCCCATCCACACCGTGATAAAACAGCTTAAACCCTTTTAGCTTTGCTACCTTTCCACCTGGTCTCCTGAACACACAGTACGTCCACCTTCCTCCTCTGCATCATGTCAGCCAGCTCTCTACCTTTTCTTTGCATAGTTCCAACATTCAAAGTCCCCACTCTCAGTCCTAGACTCATGTCTTTATTGTTCTCTCTCTGCCTACGGACACACCTCCCGCCTCTCCTTCTTCGACGTCTTCGACCAACAGTAGTCCAATTTCCATCAGCACCCTGTTGATTGACAGCACTGATGGCGGTCGTTGTTCACCCGGGCCTCGACCGATCCGGTATCGGGGTAATACTTCTGATTTGCATCATAAAAGTTTGGCATTAGTTTTACGTCAGATGCCCTTGAATCATCTGATTCGCACGTTTTTACGTCGGATGCCCTTCCTGTCACAATCCTTTTTAGCAAGGGATAGAAACACGCTGACGACTTTGCAGCTCCTCTTTACGAAAGTCAGCAATGGTTCTTTTACATCAACCTCTCACCATAGACAACGGGAGACATGGCCGGCCTTTGATAACCCAGTTAGCTGCATTGGGGAGGACAGTGACAACCTTGTGGAGAGTGGGACTCGAACCCCCAACCTTTGGATCAGCTAGCCAGCACCCTAGACCACTAGACCATCACTGCCCTTTATTTCTCGGCTTTGGTTGAAATAAACTTTTTGACGCTTGCGCAGTACGGGAAATGATGCTGCGCATGTGCAGTAGATGTTCACAGTCGTTTGAACAGGAAGGCGGACATGTTGCTCAGTCACTGAGAGAATTTATTATTTTTGTAACAAACAACGTCGATCAAAGTGTGATTTATGGACTTCAATACAGTTCACAGGGTTACTGCACGCCTTTCGTCCCGTCGGAACCGGAATACGCAACTCACTTTCTTTTTAAAGACACCGGCGGAACTATTTTAAGTGTTTGAAATTCTGAAGGCGAAGTTTTTTTTTTCTTTTTTTTTTTCCGCCGCTTCTTTTGCAGTTGTCAGAGTGATATGGATTCAGGCCTGGGATCATCACAACTTTATAAGTTTACACTGCATTTTTAATATTTTTTCAGACTGATATTTGACTGGAATGTAATTTAAAAACATTTCTAAAATCGAATTTGATTGGGCAGCGAGTCGACAGTCACTGACTGGAAGTGGGGTTTTTGTTTTCTTTCCCAGCTTACCATGGACTGATCAGGATGGAGCTTCATTTTAAACTCTGGTTGTTGTGTAAAAATGTGGATAGTTGTCGTGTTTCGTTTTTTTACGCGCAGTGACGACACTGAGAAGCAGAAAGGACCGAAGAATCCGTTTCTCTGAGCAGATCAAACTCCGGACTCGAAAGGAAGTGAGAGCTCGTTGCTGCTAGCAGGCTAAACTTATTAGCTTCACAGTGACGAGGATTAAAAGCCTCACCGGACCGATTTTAATTTCGCGGGGGTTGAACTTGAATAAGAGGTTGAAGATGTCTGCTGGGGAGAGTTTGTCGGCTCGGTTCGAGAAAATCGACTCCATGTTAAAGGATCCAAAGTCCGAGATCAACACCGACTGTCTGCTGGTGAGTTAGCATTTACTCTTAGCCTCTTAATTAGCATGAACCAGAACCTGGATTTACTGACACCCTGCATCATAAAGTGCTGTTTACAACTTGGTGGCGTCTTAATAAACCTTAATGTATTATACATACACGAGTATTATAGCGGCTCTTTCGTTCTTTATAATGGCTTAATAAGCGAAGAGCAGTGACGGTGTTGATGGTGATGATGACGCGGAGTGATGGTAGTGATGAAGAGTAGTGGTGGTGGTAGTGATGATGGACAGGAGTGGCGGTGGTAGTGATGGTGGTGATGGTAAAGAGGAGTGATGGTGGTGCTGATGGAATAGTGGTGATGGTGGTGATGAGGAAGAGAGGGGTGATGGTGGTGATGGCGAAGCTGATGGAGCGGTGGTGATGGCAAAGATGAAGAGGAGTGATGGTGGTGATGATGAAGAGGGGTGATGGTGGTGATGATGAAGCAGGGTGATGGTGGTGAAGAGGGGTGATGATGATGATGGAATAGTGGTGATGGTGGTGATGGTAAAGAGGAGTGATGGTGGTGCTGATGGAATAGTGGTGATGGTGGTGATGATGAAGCAGGGTGATGGTGGTGAAGAGGGGTGATGATGATGATGATGATGACGATGGTGATGCTAGTAAGTCAGTCTGGGTTTTGGCACGTGGCGCTCTGAGCAGTGTAGTAATGTGGGACACCCTGAATCAGGTCATACCTGATTCCACCTTATAACACGTTTAAAATTAATTCTGAACTTCAGGACTGATTTTCTCTGTAACTTTGGGATTTGTTCATGATTGACATCTGGCTCCAGATATTACTGCCAGCTATTCATTAGTTTCTCACAGCTTCGAAGTTCAGTAATAAGCCTCTGCTTTATTTCTAAGAACCTCACATACGTGTGTACAGCCAGCTGAGCTTTCTAACTGTACCTTACGGCCTTTTTTACAGACGTATAAAAGCTTGAAATGCTTCATACCAATTTCCCAGTAGTTTCATAAGCGTTTAATAATCCCCGAGCTTTTTTATGTAGCTATCGCACTTTATAACAGGTATTTACAGTTTCACAGCATTTTAAACAAGGGAGTGCACTTTGTTTAGAGAGTCTTGATCTAAACCCTATATTAAAATACCGTATTCGACGTAATAAGCGACCTGCTCCAATAAGCCCCCCCCCCCCCCCAGTGGTTTTGATCTTATGTCTAATAACCGCCCATGTGTACTGGGAGCAAAATGGTAGATCAAACCTACCAGTTTTATTTGATCAGTCTCTGTAACGGTAAAATGAGGTGTTCTGTTAAAGTGAGTCTACACGGTATTTCAAGACCTCCTGCCACTGGGGAACGTCCATAATGTTCATCAATATCAACACATGTAATTGTTCTGCCATGCTGTAAAAAAAACAGGAAAATATTTTGCTGTTTTCTCTTGGTAAATGTCCAACAACTGATGAACCATGAGAAACTGCTACAGCAAAACTATGGGATGCTCTGAATAAATGGAGCGATGAGCCAGATATGGACATATCAGAAAGTGATGACGAGTATTTTTCACCCGCTTGTCCTGCTCACTCTTCTTCTTTTTTTCTATTCGGTTATTCCCTTCAGGGGTCGCCACAGCAAATCATCTGCCTCCATCCCACCCTGTCCTCTGCATCTTCTGCTCTTACGCCAATGACCTTCATTTCTTCATTCACCACATCCATATATCTCTTCTTTGGTCTTCCTCTAGGCCTTCTGCCTGGTAGTTCCAACCTCAGCATCCTACTACCAATATATTCACTATTTGTCCTTATACCTTTGTCTCCCAAACCTCTTACATGTGCTGTCCCTCTGATGGACTCATTCCTGATCCTATCCTTCCTCGTTACTCCCAAAGAGAACCTCAACATTTTCATCTTTGCTACCTCCAGCTCAGCCTCCTGTCTTTTCCCCAGGGCTACTGTTTCTCAACCATACAACATCGCTGGACTCAACACCGTCTTCTGCACTTTTCCTTTCATTCTTGCTGATACCTTCCTATCACACATCACACCGGACACTTTTTTACAACCATTCCAACCAGCCTGCACACGCTTCTTCACCTCTTTCCCACACTCTCCATTGCTCTGGATTGTTGAGCCGAAGTACTTAAAATCCTCCACCTTCTTTATCTCTGCTCCCTGTAACCTCACCGTTCCTCTTGGGTCCTTCTCATACACACACACACACACACACACACACACATGTATTCTGTCTTACTGAGGCTAACCTTCATTCCTCTCCTTTCCAGGGCATACCTCCACCTCTCTAGATTTTCCTGCACTTGTTCTCTGCTCTCACTACAGATCACAATGTCATCTGCAAACATCATAGTCCATGGAGATTATTGTCTAACCTCGTCTGTCAGCCTGTCCATGACCAGAACAAACAAGAAGGGGCTCAGAGCTGACCCTTGATGCAGTCCCACCTCCACCTTGAATTCGTCGGTCACACCGACAGTACACCTCACCACTGTCTTACATCTCTCATACATGTCCTGCTCACTGACTTCATAAATTTAAAGGCGTTCCTGTCCATGTGCTTTTGTTTATGTTTGTGTTGATTGGCTCAACGGCCATGTGCTAAAGTTGACATTCGTGTTGATTGGCTTGATTTTACTTCTGGGAAAATGTTTAAAGGAACAGCACCAAAGTAAGGGGTCTTTTATTTTTAATTTACGCTGTGTTCTATTTTTTTCAGCTTTTACGGAAGTCGTTTGGTTGATACTACAAAATGAATAATACAAATACCAGTAAAGCTCTTTTATTGTTCTGTTATTATTCATGTTTTCCACCTTCATGGTAATAAGCACTTAGCGGTCCACTCCGCTGGTAACATTTTAATAAGTGCCCACCCACTCCAGTTTCTTAAGTGCCCTGGCCTTATCACGCTGAATATGGTATGTTTGAGTGTGTGTGAAACCTGACAGCGAGAGCTGCTGTTACAATCATTTCATGGCTGCTAATTTAAAAACTGAATCTCAGGGTGATGACATCATCAAGGCCCAAGATTACATGGAGCATTTGTTTCAGTATTTCAGGTGTTTGTATTTAAAACTATGAATCCTTGGGTTTTTACCAGTGTAATGATTTTAATCTCAAAGGAACACAGAAGGACAGATGTTGATAGATTTTGTAAAAAGGATGGAACTGGCTGCGGTGAATACTTTCTTCCAGAAGAGACAGGAGGCTGACTTATAAAAGCGGAGGAAGGAGCACATAGGGAGACTACATCTTGTGTAGACAATGTAATTAGAAGGAAGTCAGTGACTGCAAAGTAGTAGTTGGCGAGAGTGTTGCCAAACAGCATAGGATGGTGGTGTGCACGATGATGCCAATGGTAAGAAAGGTGAAGAAGGCAAAGGCAGAGCAGAAGACAAAGTGGTGGAAGCTGAAAAAGGAAGAGTGTCGTGTTATCTTCGAGGAGAAGTTGAAACAGCCTTTGGGTGGTCAGGAAGTGCTTCCAGATGACTGGACAACTACAGCAAATGTGTTCAGGGAGACGGGTAGGAGAGTATTTGATGTGTCGTCTGGAAGGAGAGTAGATAAGGAGACTTGGTGGTGGAATGAAAAAGTGCAGGAGTGTGTACAAAAGAAGAAGTTAGCTAAGAAGAAGTGGGACATTGAGAGGACCGAAGAAAGTAAACAGGAGTACAGGGAGAAAGGCATAAGGTGAAGGTAGCGGTGTCAAAAGCCAAACAGAGGGCGTATGATGACTTGTATGATAGGTTGGACACTAAGGAGGGAGAAAATGATTTATACAGGTTGGCACAGCAGAGAAATAGATATGGGAAGGACATGCAGCAAGTTAGAGTGATTAAGGACAGAGAGGGAAATGTATTGACTGATGACAGAAGTGTGCTGGGAAGATGGAAAGAGTACTTTGAACAGCTGATGAATGAGGAAAATGAGAGAAAGAAAAGAGTCGAAGAGGTGACTGTTGAGGACCAGGAAGTAGCAAAGATTAGTGAGGGGCGGTTCAACATTTTCAACATTTCCCCAAGTGTACAGAGTCCTCTTTTTTTTTTTGTCGCGCACCCCCCAAAAGTGTACAAATAAATGTTGTTGATCTCTCGGCAGGATTTTTTAATAAGATATTAAACAATACAATGGTCAAGCCTCTTTTACAAATCAATGTGTTTCCTCGATCAATACCTCTTTTATACACCAGTCAAATAATAATTAAATCAATAAAAAATTATACTTTTCAAGAATTCTTTTTAGTGACACCTGCTTTAATATTAATTTGAAGACATTTGGTTTTAATAATAAAACTGACATTGTTTTTAATAATATTATTTTTTATTAAAATATAATTCAAAATGTCTGCATTCTTTATTGGTCATTGGCTTTTGGACGACCACGCTTCAGTTTGTGATCAGCTGCCTTCTGATGTTTCAGCAGCTGATACTGGGTTGGGTAGTATACATTGCAGACTTTGCAGATATGCTTTGCTGTCTCATCGGCAGCTATAGCCCTTCGGGTCTCATCTGTAGCCCTTTGTATCGAATCAAACGATGTTGTTGTTGTGCGTGTACCGTTCATAGGTGGTTGGCGAATCGTGCATTGAGAGTTTCAAACGTATACGCACAAAAAAACATTCACGAGGGCATGTATTGTTGTTGATTTACATTTTTATCATATTAAAAAGCGTACACGGACATCTTGCCCCCCTCCCCCCTCGCATACGTTTTGTACGCTTAGAAAAATGTTGAATGACCCTTAAGGGAGAAATGAGGAGGGCATTGAAGAAGATGACGAGTGAAAAGGCAGTTGGTCGTGATGACATACCGGTGGAGGTGTGGACGTGTCTAGGACAGGTAGCAGTAGATTGTCTTACAAAAACATTCAACAAGGTCTGAGAGAGTGAGCAGATGCCGGAGGAATGGAGAAGTGTGCTTGTGCCCATTTTTAAGAACAAGGGAGACATGCAGAGTTGTGGCAACTACAGAGGGATAAAGTTGATGAGCCAGACGATGAAGTTATGGGAAAGAATAGTGGAAGCTAGATTAAGGGCAGAGGTCAGCATTTGTGAACAACAGTTTGGTTTCATGCTAAGAAAGGGCACCACAGATACAGTGTTTGCTTTGAGGATGTTAATAGAGAAGTACAGACGCTCTCCGACTTACGTTTTTAATTGGTTCCGGACGGCCGAACGTAAGTTGAAAGTGAACGTAAGTTGTTACAGCGACGTATGACGTGTGATGTATGACGCTCAAACTGTACTATACATCCATAAATACCATTCCCGTATCTCATAAAACACCCCTCAATCAATTGTTATTAACATAACATTGGAAAAGAATGTCAAATATATCAAATAATATCAACATTAATTTCAAATAAGTCACTTATTTATACCGAGGCACTTTACATGAAGCTTAAAACAGTGAATCAACACTTACAATATGTGAAGTGCTCAAGACCGAAAGTAGTGTACTTGCAAAAGTAGTGTACTTGGTGTGGGTTATGCAGACTTCCAGTCTTTCAAGTGCACAAGGGTGCCATTGAACTCGTTTAGAACACAGCTTGCCATGTGAATCCCAGCAAAGCGGAGCGTTCTTTCTATTGTGTAAGTAAGTAAGTAAACTTTATTAAAGAGATGCATACAAAGAACAAGTACAAATCCTAATGAATATTAATATAAAAATAAGTATACACTCTTAGGATTCTGCTAAAAGATAATAAGTATCTGTAATTGTTCTGTAATTTGTGTTTTCAGTCATTTTACAATTCTCTTTGCTTAACTGAGTATGCATGGTAGATTGTGCCGATCTGAGCAGATAGTTAATTCATCTCTGTGTATGAGACTTGCACCCATGCTAGTAGGCTTACACTTCTGACCAACCATGTTTGCTTAGGGTTACAAAAGTCCGCAAAACAGTGTAAACACAAAGATCACAGTGACGACGTCTTAACACACGGGTAACACGCTATATAGCTTTTATATATATATATATATATATATATATTATATTATATTATATATATAAAAGGAGGGACACATTCAGTCTGTAGTTTGTAAGCAATGGATTCAGCGTCATTGCCTGATTACGTCAGCGCACAATGTAGGTACGTCTAAACTCAAAATTTGACCTTTTTTTTTTGAACAAAACCCCCCAAAAAACGGATGAACATAAGTCGGGGAGCGTCTGTGCAGAGAAGGCAGAGGGAGCTGCATTGTGCCTTTGTGGATCTGGAGAAAGCATATGACAGGGTGCCAAGAGAGGAACTGTGGTATTGCATGAGGAAGTCTGGAGTGACAGAGCAGTATGTTAGAGTGGTACAGGACATGTATGAGAGATGCAACACAGTAGTGAGGTGTGCTGTCTGTCAGTGTGACAGAAGAGTTCAAGGTGGATGTGGATCTGCATGAAGGGTCAGCTCTGAGCCCCTTCCTGTTTGCTATGGTGATGGACAGGCTGACAGACGAGGTTAGACATTGTGATCTGTAGTGAGAGCAGAGAACAAGTGGAGGAAAATCTAGAGAGGTGGAGGTATGCCCTGGAAAGGACAGGAATGAAAGTTAGCCTCAGTAAAACAGAATACATGTGTGTGTATGAGAAGGACCCAAGAGGAACGGTGAGCTTACAGGGAGCAGAGATAAAGAAGGTGGAGGATTTTAAGTACTTTGGCTGAAAAATCCAGCGCAATGGGGGGGGGGGGGGTGTGTGGAAAAGAGGTGAAGAAGCGTGAGTTATGAAGTCACTAACTTCCTTCCATCTGCATCGTCTACACAAGATGTAGTCTTCGTGTGCTCCTACCTATGCTTTTATAAGTCAGCCTATGCTCCTGTCTCTTCTAGAAGAAAATACGGTGGTACCTCACTTTACGAAATTAATCCGTTCCAGAGCCTTTTTCGTAACCTGCATTTTTCATAAATTGAACCGCATTTTACATGTAAAATGTGTGATTCGTTCCAAGGCTCCCAGTACTACTCTAAACCCTTTAAACATTATAAAAGCATACCTTTTAAGACCTCCTTCTGATTCAATATCGTACTGATGGTAGACGGGTTTGGCCATATGCCTTTGTGATATCACTTGAGCCCGTTTCTTCTTCTCACTCTCACCGGAAGTCACACGTGCGTGCGTGAGTGCGTGTGTGTGTGCATGCGCATGTGTGTGAGCGCATGTGTTGACCATGTCTTCTTAACAGAGTTATAATCTTACAAATGTATAAACATTTCCAGAAGGAAGGTTAAAAGCCTGAGTCAAGAAATAAAGCATAAAAAAGTAACTCTGTTCTTTCCACGAAAAGCATCATGGTACATTCAGCTCCATTATCGGCAATGGGAGGTAGCTGTGTCATCCCTCCTAGTCAATGGGATCCCTGTCCAAGATGGCACTCGAGTGAAGGCGACATGACTATCAGCTCAGTTGTTAGCCAATGGGAGGCCAGCAACATGTCCATTGAAGTCTGCACCAATGACCACTCTTTCACCACTGGGGGTATTCTGCTTCACTTCATCTCTCCTTCTCTTGCTCACATCCTGCCTGTGGGGCACAAGCACTAACAACATTGAACATCATGCCTTCAATTTCTAACTTCAGACTCATCACTCTGTCTGACATTCTTTTCACTTCTAGAACATTCCTGACAACCTTCTCCTTCAAGATGACTCCGACTCCATTTCTCTTCCCATCCACACCATGATAAAACAGCTTAAACCCTGCTCCTATGCTTCTAGCCTTGCTACCTTTCCACCTGGTCTCCTGAACACACAGTATGTCCACCTTCCTCCTCTGCTTCATGTCAGTCAGCTCTCTACCTTTTCCTGCCATAGTTCCAACATTCAAAGTCCCTACTCTCAGTCCTAGACTCGTGCCTTTACTCTTCTCTCTCTGCCTACGGACACGCCTCCCACCTCTCCTTCTTCGACCAACAATAGCCCAATTTCCACCAGCACCCTGTTGGTTAACAGCATTGATGGCTGTCATTCTTAACCCGGGCCTCGACCGATCCGGTTTAGAAGTCATATTGATGATTCACATGTCTGATTTGGCACAGGTTTTGCATCGGATGCCCTTTCTGACACAACCCTCTGTATTAATCCGAGCTTGCGATCGGCGTGAGGATGAACACTGGCTTGTGCCCCCCTCTTATGACTGCATTATAAAACTGGTTCACCAGTATGTTAAAAAACACGTTCCCCAGGGTCATACATGCTAATTAGCCTCGTATTCTTCCACATGTATTTCTTCGTGCTGGCATTAGTAGCGTGCATGCGTGCACAAGTTTTTCTTTTTGTGGTTCGCATTTTGTGACTTTTTTAGTCTTTTTTTTTTTTTTTGTGCATATCCCAGTGTTTGTAAGATGGGTCGTAAGAAGGTGGCTGATGTATTCAAGAGGCGAAAATAAATTTCTCTTGAAAGGAAGCTTGAAACCATAGCTAAACATGAAGAAGGAGTCCATGTGGCCAATCTGTGTAAGGAGTCTGGGGGAAAATGCATCGAGCATCTGTACAATTTTCAAACAGAAGGTCATGTTGAAGAATGTTAAACCAGCAAAGGGAGTTACTATTTTGTTTAAGGAAAGATCAGGACTCAATGAGGAGATGGAGAGGTTTCTCCTATTGTGGATCAAGTCGAAACAGATCAACAGTGATGGGAGTGCGGCCAAGCAGCAGAAGACAACTGATCAAAATTAGTGAAGTGAAATTAAACAGTTAAAAAAAAAAAAAAAAAAAAAGTAAAAAAAAAAAAATTAGTAGTGTAAGTTAATGTTAAGTGCTATAATGTTCAGATGCATGTACTGTATTGTTTATTGACTTATTTATTCTTGTTTTATTAGTTATTGCTAATTACAGTCTTATTATTGTTACTGTACATATGTTATTAATGTGAAACGTTTATTGTTACATGTTTATCTTTAATATATTACATCAAAAATACAGTTTGTGTGAGGTTATGAGGTTGGGAGGAAGTTGGAATGGATTAATTGTTCCATCAATTAATCCTGTTTCCTCTGCAAATTTTTGTTTCATCTAATGAACGTTTCCACTTATGAGTTTGCCCTGGGATAGGATTAATTTCGTAAGTCGAGGGACCACTATTTATTTCATTAGAAGATATTTCATTATAAGATATTTATTTTCTTCTACTGTTTTTATAACATCACATGGATAATATGGCATGATGTATGAAAAAAAAAAAAATCTCTGCGAATCCCTGGTGGCCTGCACAGGCAAAAAACAAAAATTTCCTCCCTCCCAGGTGAATCTTTTTTTTATCGTGTTATTGCCAACAAAGCTTGAAAAATTCTGTGTTATAGGGCTACTTAAGGTTTATAGCAGTTTATATACAGTAGGACATCGACATTCGCGGAGGTTTGGTTCCAAGCCCTCCTGCGAATCGAGATAATCCGCGAGTTTTGTACCCGGAAGTAAAACCCCATGAATCACGTCACGCATGCGAGTATGAGCAGCCGGGAAGTAAAATACTATGTATCTATTACATGCATTAAAATATGCTTCTTAAACACATTCTATAGACAGTCTTACTCATTAGTACAGTATTAATGTAGTAATATATAGTAATGATTAAGAAAAACTTTTCAATTTTTACTGTTATTTTTATTGATGATAAAATATAAATATTATACAGCATATACTATTGTAAAGTATTCGTTTTAAAGTCTTTTTCAATTATTATTCCAGTACAGTAATTAAGTTCATTTTTGTGCGTGAGATTTTATGTTCTGTAGCATGTTTAACAAATTATACCAAAAGGATAAACTTTATTACGCTTCATGTCCTTTTACATTGAACTTGGAGTGACGTCTCCAAGATGACGCTGCCCAGAGGGCGACGTCGCGGAGTTCTCAGAGTCAAATTGTTTCTTTGTTCGTTTTAATTGGTTTTATTTGTTTGTTCATGTTTTGCACTATGCTCGTCTATGATCGGTCAACCCGACTACAGCTATGAGCAGCTTCAGCTTCGGGCAACTAAGCATGCAACAACTTCTATCGTGAGCTGCTATGCTATTAGCAGAGCTAACATGCTATGGGAGCTCAATGCTAACAATTAGCCCAGGCGGAGTTCTCAGATTCTCCGGCGTTTGGTTAGCACTTCCGGCCATACTGCTTGAAAATGTTCAGTCCCTGCGAAACAAGATAGACGAGCTTCATGCTCAGATTGCAGCGCAGAGGGATCTGCAGGACTGTGTTTCTGTGAAACATGGCTTGAGGAGAGTACACCCGATAAGGTGATTATACCAGCCGGCTACACGGCCTTCATCTCCTGCAATCCCAAGCGCCGGAGCCGTCGTTCGGCCCCTTCCCGCCTGGGCTTCTTTGTTAGCATTGAGCTGATATTTGCAAATAGCATGTTCGCTCTGCTTAGTTATACAGGCCCGAAGATACTCCGATGTTATAGCTGTAGTAGAGTTGACCGGTCATAGATGAGCATAGTGCAAAACATGAATAAATAAAACAAATTAAAATGAACAAAGAAACAATTTGACTCTGAGAACTCTGCGACGTTGCCCTCTGGGCAGCGCCATCTCGGCGACGTCACTCCAAGTTCAATGTAAAACAACATGAAGAGTACTGTAATAAAGTTTATCCTTTTGGTATCGTTTGTTAAACATGCTACAGAACATAAAATCTGACGCATAAGCATGAACTTAGGTATTGTAGTGGAATAATAATTGAAAAAGATTTTAATACAACAGTTCAGAGAAAACCATCGTTTCTTATTTCTTCAGAAGAGACATCCAGCGTTTTCTATCGCTTAACCAGAGAAGACGCACAGCTTTTGAGTGGTATCATAGAACTTAACTGGTAATTAAAACACACAAAAAAAGAGGTTCATTGACAACTTGTGCACGAATGAGGAAAACGGGTTGGGACATGAGCTCAACCAATCAGGAGAATGGAGGACAGCCATTGGCTGAATTTGAATCACGTGTCGGTTGCTCAGCAGTCAGCGAATACTCAAACCGTGGGTGCAAAACCGCGAATAGTCAGGGGCCTACTGTACCTTTATAGCTGCAATGTAAGGATATTTATTTTATATTTCAAATATATTATCACTTCTTTCCTAACAAGCTTACAACAGGATTTTGTTATAGACTTTGTATAAAGAGTTTTGTAATCCAGGGATCCCTTGCAACTTTGCGCTTCAATTCATCCGGCTTCAGTGCATCACATCAAAAAAAAACAACAACTATTAATCGAATGAAAAAATAAGGAAATTAAGGAAGAATAGGGGAAAGTTAAGGAAAAGGCTTCAAAAACAAGGCCAATTATGCAAAAAAAAAAAAAAAACCCAACCCTAAACAAACAAACGAAAACCAACCAAAAACCTCCCATCAAAACTAGTCACATTTTTATGAGGTGTGCAGCTGAGTGCGTGCGTATTTATATTTTGTTTACATCTTATGTAATATTTTTAACATTTAATGTTATTATCAGCATTTATAGCATTGAATATGTATTTATTGATATTGTATAGATATACGTGTACGTGAGGGGGGGTCCTACTTTGCGGAATTCGGTGGTCGTGGGGGGATCTTGGTCCCAATTCACCGTGGAAAGTGTATATGTAAATAGTTATATATTTCTGTAGCGTTGCATCATGAGCAATTTTTTTGCAACCAGGTTAAACTCATATTAAAGCTTTATATAGACCTTGGGTGACCTTCAGATTTTTGTTTTCATAACGGAGGCACGAGTTCAGTCTACTGTTTACCATGGAAACCCTGTTTTTGTTTTCAGGCACTTGTTGAGGGGCATGATTTCACTTCCTGAATCAGATACGTCAATGTACCTTTTTAATCTGTATGTGAGAAACATAAAGAGGTGACTTTAGACTCATTGCAGAAATGACAGGGTAAAGCAATCGGACGTTAAGGCATCTAGTTTAAGGACAAATAAAACGAACATTAAAAAAAAACCCACAATTAATACAATTACAATTTCTTAACCAGTGTTAGAATAATTTGCAGCACCGTCTCTGAAATAATAACTTGTGATTTTAAGTCACTCACAGTCCCACAAAATATTCCATCAAGTTTTCAGTTGCAATGGCTAATGATTACTGACACAATTCACAGAAGTAGAAGTGGACACTACTGAATAGGTCCATAGGTGGAGTGGCAGGACCTGAGGGGAACCAGAACAGACGGAATGCAAACCAACAGCCTTTTGAGGGTTTATTTTTACATTTTCAATCAAGTCAAGCATTCTGCAGAATTTGTGGGATGGGTAAAGTGGTTTTGAAGATGCACAAATGGCATAATCTGGTTGGTCCCCTATCTTTGAGTTAAAAATCTCTTCTTGATTTTTTTCCCTGCAATTTCTCATTAATTTTAGTCATATTTCCCCGTCAGGTTTTGCCGTCCCCATCGCACAACCATCACCAACCAGGGGAGGGGTGACAGCATGCACACGCCCCTCCATGACATGTAAGGCGAGACACCTGCTCCTTTTCAAACTGTGCTGCAAGATTTAGGGGCGGGTCTAACACACTTGGATAGAAAGCCCTATCAGCTCTCTCGTACAAATGAGCTCACAGAATCCCGTGATTGGCTGACGATTGACAGGGAAGTGAACATTTGCTGTCCCTCCCTATTTTGAAAGCTTGACCAATCATCTCCCATGGACTCCTGGTCCCTGGTGGCTGCTGCATTAACCTGGATTCAAGCTTGTGAGTTAAAAATCTCCATCGGACACTCTAACAGGTGGTGATTTATCACATTTTAAAATAGAAAAATAAACAATCAAAGCCGCCCTGCCTCTTTAAGGGTTAAATTAGGGGGGGAAAACAGTTCAAGTCTTGATTTCGTTGCTTTTTATGTTTGTGTGAAGTTTGTACTAAACCAGTGATTCACCTCCAGCTCAGTAGCTATCGCTTCACTCCGCCATCATAACAGTTTGATCATGTTTGATTTATGGAGTGTTGCATTTTAAAAAATTTTTTTTTACTGTGACCGTCTAAAGGTTATGTATTATTCAAAGTTGGTTTATTTATATAATGTTTCAATGAGTTTTAAACTTGTGTGTGATGTCACGCCTACGTTCAGTGTTTTAGCGGATTGTGTAACAGTGTGACAGGTTTTTCTGGGACTGTATGGAGAAGTAGACGTTGTACTGTGCTGTGATGTATGCTATTTTAATAATGAGCTTTCTGTCATGCTTTTGTTGTATTTTGATGATCACACACTTCTCTGTGAGCTTTCTTTTCCTCACTCGCTTCCCCTTTTCTCAGTTTTTTCCACCTTTATGAGAATCTACTGTGCAGTGGAAGAGAGGATCTTGATGTTTTCTAATAAAGTTCTATTTCAGAAAGAACTCGGGTTCAGGTTTGTTTATATACTGAGACCATGTCTAAAGCATGATATCCGCATGTTGGATTTATTTGCTTTTAAGCTGCATGCTGTCTCTCGGCATGAATAAGGAATTGGCCGAAGTCCTGCTTTCTTTTTAAAAAGCTAATTTTCCCAGGCATACTCCTTCTTTGCTGAGTTTGTGCTGTGCAGCAATGTTATAGTTCGCAGCACCACTCATCTCTTCTGGGAGCATCGAAAAAGTTGTGTGTATGGCAGGAGGAGTGGCGTGAGATCTGAATTTATTCATCTGACATTGTTCGTTCCTCAATATCTTGTTCTGGCCTGCCTCATGCTCAACTGCCAGTGCATCTGCATGACCTGAGGCAGCTAAAATAGCAGTCACCAAGGCAACAGACTCCTGCATTTAAGATGAAGTGAGGAAGCTCAGGTAATGGTCAGCTGTTTTTGAAGAAACGCTGAACTTTTTTGAGGTAACTGAGGTATGTGAGATGACACTGAGCTGTAGTTAAGGTAACTGAGGTAACTTTGAGCCGTGGTTGCAGTAATTGAGGTAACCTTGAGTCCTGATTGAATTAACTGAGATAACCTTGAGCCGTGGTTGAATTAACTGAAGTAATCTTGAGCTGTGGTTGAGGTAACTGTGTGGCTCAACTTATCATTGTGGCCACTCCTAATGTTCTTGCTATGTTTCTAATAGGCGTGTTTACTTTTTCAGCCTCATGCTGGCCTTGTTTAGTGGCATTGACCCATCTTTGGAACACGTATTGAGATTTCTCACAAGTTATGTACACTGCCTCAAACACCCCATGATGTCACAGTGAGGCGGGTATGAAGAGGTTCTGGGTCTACTGATGGAAGTAGTCGATAGAAACTCTTAACGTATTACTACGAGCACAATAATCTTAACCTGTAACTTGTAACTGCACGACTTTACAGGGAGATCAGCATCCAGCAGTCAAAAGAATCAAAGACTCTACTGTCATTGTTTGAAGGAAGCTGGGAAACAGCTCTAACCTCACACACACACACACACACACACACACACACACACACACACACACAACAGCAGTGTTTTTCCTCGTATCAACATGAATGAAGGCCATTTTTTCCCTGCCCCACCCACTGCTTAATAAAATTCCACGCTAATCAAACAGGCTCTTGTCTTGTGTGTGTGTGTGTGTGTGTGTGTGTGTGTGTGTGTGTGTGTGTTGTATTTCAGTTGGAACCGGGTGCATTGTAAGGACGAATGAGAAAGTTGTTGAATTGTTATGGGTCTGTAATCGAGTTACGGTAATTAAGAATATTGTCCCATAAAAAAACAGATACAGTATCGTTTTTCTTTCTTTATTTATTTTTTTTCTTTCTTGACCATGACATGTGTCCAGTCAGGTCCAAAAGTTAGTACGAACCGTGAACAAATAAAATGTAGTAATATATCTAGACCACAAAACATGGGGATTCATGTTTGTTTTTATCATATGGGAGGGAATAGATATTACACCTTCAACATGCAAACACTTTTATACATACCACTATTATAAGTTCTGGGTAATTTGATCATCAATTCATCTGATTATAATAAATTTCTACTGACTGTTTCATTTACCAAAACATTCCAATGGTTCAATTTACTTACCGTGTGTGTGTGTGTGTGTGTGTGTGTGTGTGTGTGTGTGTGAGAGAGAGAGAGAGAGAGAGAGAATGAGTTGAGGAATTTTTCAAAGTTAGAGCGTCATGAATCAGTTCTTTCTTTCTTCATTTCAATTGACTTTAATATGAACTGAACACAGGATGTGTCATGACATCTTGATAGTACGTTGTTTTTATCACAATCATAAATATGAGAAATGGAAATTTTTTGACCATTCTACGATGCTTAGTCTCATGATGTAGATTTGTGTTCCAGTTTTTATTGAATTAATTTACACACACACGTACATATACATACATACATACATACACACGCTCCTCAGCTTACGAACGAATTAGGTTCCAGACTGCCGTTCTTAGATGAAATTGTTTGTAAGTTGTTACAGGGCATTCTTTTGAGGGGAACGTATGTTTAAACCTTGTATAAGTGACCTATACGAGTTTATACTGTACTGTACACTCTCTCTCTTTCTCTCACACACACACACACACACACAAACACACACACAGGCGACACTATAAAATTGAAATGATCAGCTTCCGGTTGCCCTTGGAAGGAGCACCGGAGAACTATAATCGAACTTCGACATGAAGATAATCTGATTTATTTACCGAAGTGTGTGTAATGCTTCCTAGATAATTCTGCAATATAATTCATGGTTTGTGTCTCACTAACCCCCCTCGTTGACCCGACTCGACTTAACCTGCTGTCCGCGCGCCTAAAGCATTAAAGTCTTTATGGTGTTAAATTATGACCATCACAAATCATTAATGACATCATTCCTCTCGTGACACCGCAGTAAACATCATCCTGCACATCAAAACCACTCGGCATCGCCAAGGCACACCATTTAATCCACCGGTCCCGGTCCCTGGATAATGAAGTTATCTGTGTAGGATCTGGAGGTGTGTGGTGGCCGCGCGTGCGCTTCAGGCTGCGCATCGCTGGAATAGTGCAAGACGTGCTGACCTGTCAGAGCAGCGCGCACACATTACTGGCTCACCGGTGGAAAGGTCATACTAGTGGGGGACATGAAATTAAACACAGAAAACTTTTATCCTTTCTCTCTCTCTAATCATCTCTACATTATCAATATCATTATGTCCTGTGTTTAAACTCCTGGTTCCTCTCAAGCACAGCACAGTGGATCCGATCAGATTTACAGAGAGCTTCAGTTTTTTTCCAGTTCATTATAATACTGGAGGCAATTTGTTTCTTCTTTGAAACTTTTGGCAGGAGTTCAGAAATGTATCGGTTCTGCTTCTTTTCCCAGGCCTCTGGTGTAAAGCACATCAGCCACGCCCCTCTGCTGGAGTGGAGTGTTACGTGTACCTCAGTATAATGTTTAATCATATTTCATACTTATATTAATGATATGTCTTTCTATAGATTTTATTCCATTTCTATTACGACTTGTTCTACAATTTCATTACACTTTCACTCTCGACCTCGGACCGGATGTTCGTAAAACGAACGTTCGGAAGTGGGGAGCGTCTGTTTATATATATATTTTAAAAATATTCATCAAATTAAAATAGAAGGAAATTAAGGAAGAATAAGGGGAAAGTTAAGGAACATGCCACAAAACAAAGCCAATTATGCACGCCCCCCCCCCCACCAAAAAAACAAAAAACCCCATCAAACTACTGACGTATTTATGTGAAGTAGGCATCTGAGTGTGTGCACATGCATTGTGTGCGTGCGCGCGTGCCTGTATGTGTGTGGACAGAGATCCCCTGCTACTTCGCACTTCAATTAATGTGGCTTCAGTGCATTGCGTTTTTAAAAAAATAAATCAATAAATCTTCTCCTTTCGGCTTTTCACCGCAGGGGTTGCCACAGTGAATCATCTGCCTCCATCTCACCCTATCCTTTGCATCTTCTACTCTTACACCAACTGCCTTCATGTCCTCCTTCACCACATCCATGAATCGTCTCTTTAGTCTTCCTCTAGGCCTTCTGCCTGGTAGTTCCAACTTCAACATCCTACTGCCAATATATTCACTATCCCTCCTCTGTACATGTCCAAACCATCTCAATCTAGACTCTCTGACTTTGTCTCCAAAACGTCTTACATGTGCTGTCCCTCTGATGTGCTCATTCCTGATCCTATCCATCCTCGTTACTCTCAAAGAGAACCTCAACATTTTCATCTCTGCTACCTCCAGCGCCGCCTCCTGTCTTTTCCCCAGGGCCACTGTTTCTAATGTTTCTAAACCATACAACATCGCTGGTCTCAACACAGTCTTGTACATTTTTCCTTTCATTCTTGCCGATACCCTCCTATCACACATCACACTGGACACTTTTCTCCAACCATTCCAACCAGCCTGCACACTTTTCACCTCTTTCCCACACTCTCCACTGCTCTGGATCGTTGAGCCTAAGTACTTAAAATCCACCACCTTCCTTATCTCTGCTCCCTGTAACCTCACCGTTCCTGTTGGGTCCTTGTCATTCATACACATGTATTCTGTCTTACTGAGGCTAACCTTCATTCCCCTCCTTTACAGGGCATACCTCCACCTCTCTAGATTTTCCTGCACTTGTTCTCTGCTCTCACTACAGATCACAATTTCATCTGCAAACATCATAGTCCATGGGGAATCTTGTCTAACCTCGTCTGTCAGCCTGTCCATCAGCATAGAAAACAAGAAGGGGCTCAGAGCTGACCCTTGATGCAGTCCCACCTCCAACTTGAACTCTTCTGTCACACCGACAGCGCACCTCATTACTGTCTTACATCTCTCATACATGTTCTACACCACTCTAACATACTTCTCTGCCACTCCAGACTTCCTCATGCAATACCACAGTTCTTCTCTCGGCACCCTGTCATATGCTTTCTCCAGATCCACAAAGGCACAATGTATCTCCCTCTGACCTTCTCTGTACTTATCTATTAACATCCTCGAAGGCAATTTCTAACTTGAGACTCATCACTCTGTCTGACACTCTTTTCTCTCTTCTAGAACATCTAGAACATTCCTGACAAACTCCTCCTTCAAGATGACTCCTACTCCATTTCTCTTCCCATCCACACCATGAAAAAACAGCTTAAACCCTGATCCTAAGCTTCTAGCCTTGCTACATACAGTATGTCCATCGTTCTCCTCTGCATCATGTCAGCCAGCTCTCTACCTTTTCCTGTCATAGTTCCAACATTCAAAGTCCCTACTTTCAGTCTTAGACTCATGCCTTTCCTCTTCTCTCTCTGCCTATGGACATGCCTCCAGTAGGCCAATTTCCACCAGCACCGTGTTAGTTAACAGCACTGATGGCGGTCGTTGTTAACCCAGGCCTTGACTGATCCTGTATGAATTTTTTTTGTTGTGACTTGCATATTTTATTTGGCATTTGTTTTACGCCGGATGCCCTTCCTGACGCAACCCTCTGCATTTATCCGGGCTTGGGATCGGCGTGAGGGAGAGACACTGGTTTGTGCCCCACCGCTCACGGCTGCATTATTTATCAAATTAAAAAATCAGGAAATTAAAGAAGAATAGGTAGAAAAGTCAAAGGGTACCTGTACTCAAAATTGACAGTGTTAAAAATATATCCACTATATCTTATCTTATTATTAGCTTTTAAACATCGCATGATGTCGGTAGTTTATGTTTAAGTCCACATTTCCTTTTCTTATGTATGACATTCCTTGCTCACGAAGGTTCAGCGCGCGGACATGTTGGCTTTTTTCACCGGGGTCAAAGGTCATTGTGACGTAACATCGTTGACAGTCGTATCGCCAATTGCAGAATGTCAGTATATTTTCCTCAAGCAATTTATATTCTTTCCAACAATAACACTCCTGATCGGTTTTTTGACGCCCGCATTTTCCACAAGAGCACCAAATATTTGCTGGTTGTTTGCTACGATTTTCCCGTGTAAGAGCTTCTGCTGACTCTCCGATATCGTCCTTCGAGTTGTCACTTTCCTGGTCCGAAGTCATTAAATGTGGATAGTCTTTCTTCAGTGCTTCATATAAATAACCTTCTGCTCCTTCTTCGAAATTGTCTTCGTCCATGGTTTAAAAAAAAAACTACTTCCTGTGAGCTTGTGTTGTTGTGTCAGGTATATAGCCTTATTTACATTGCAATCTCGCAGTTCCGGTCGAGGCTTTGTCAATGATGTGATGTCACAGGAAATGCGACGCTGCAAAACTCCTGTGCTCTGAAGCTTGACGTTAGTCTGTCTTCCTTTTGGCTTTTTCCCTTTTTTTACTCGGGAGTCGCCACAGCGAATCATCTGATTCACACGTTTGATTTGGCAGAGGTTTTTACGTCGGATGCCCTTCCTGTCACAACCCTTTTTTAGCAAGGGACAGAAACACGCTGACGGCTTTGCAGCTACTCTTAACGAAAGTCAGCAATGGTTCTTTTACATGCCTCTCGCCATAGACAGTGAGGGACATGGCCCACCTTTAATAACCCAGTTAGCTGCACTGGGTGGGACAGTGACAACCTTGTGGAGAGTGGGACTCGAACCCCCAACCTTTGGATCAGCGATCCAGTGCCCTATACCACTAGACCACTGCTGCCCCACGACGTTAGTGAAGCCCTTAAATTGCTTAAAGCTGGTTTGTGAGAGAATATAATAAATGCCTTATAGGTGTTTTGTCGCTAGCTGTACACAGTACATCAAATTAGGTATATGAACGTTTTCAGTACAGGTACCCTTTAAGGAAAATGTCACAAAAACAAGGCCAATTATGCAAACAAAAATAAAAAATTAAAACCTAAACCAACAAAAAACAACCTAAAGTCTCCCATCAAAACTGGATACACTGTTTCATCTGTCTGCACGCGTGCGTCTGCACAGCCACGTCCCTCTCTGCCAGAGCCCAGTATTAAGTGTGCCTCAGGATAATGTTTAATCATATTACATCATTATATTTATGATCTATCTATCTGTGAATTTTATTCCATGTCTATTTCTACTTGTTCTTCAATTTCATTTCACTTTCACTTTCGACCTTGGACAGCTTTGTTGGTATCTACGGATGTTCGCAAAACGAATGTTGGTGAGTTGCAGAGCGTCTGTATTTATATTTTATTCACATCTTATGTTATTTTGTCAATGTTTAATTGTTATTATAAGCAGGTATAGCATTGGATATGTATTTATTGATATTGTATACACATATACATATACATATACTTCAGTCGGGGGTGGGGGGGATGATTTTACTTTGCAGATTTTGATGGTTGCGTGGGGATCTTGGTCACAATTAACCACGGAAAGTGAGGGATCCCTGTATTTATATTTTATCAAAATAATCAAAACTTGGCATGTTATTATTTTTTGGATAAAAATTTTGACATGTTGACGTAATATAAATGTTTATTTATTTATTTATTTATTTTTTTCCCTTTTTCAGATATTGAAAACATGAAACAGATATTGAAAACATTAATCATACCCCATAATGGCAGACCTCTCAGATTTTAAAAGAGGCTAAATTCTTGGTGCTCGTATGGTGGGCGCTAGTGTAACAAAAACTGCCCAAATGTTCAGTGTTTCAAGAGCTACTGTCTCAAAAGTAATGAGTGACTTTGAAAAAGAGGAAAAAACGTCCCCAGCAAAGCACAAATCCGCCATCGTCTCTAAAAGAGTTGGAGGATATTCTAACTGAAGAATGGCTTCAAATTCCTTTGGAAACAATTCACAAGTTGTGTGAATCAATACATATGCCACGTTTTGATTGTTTAAATTATGTTCAAAGATTATGATGCCAAAATGTTAGGTGTTTCCATTATTTTGTCCACCCCCTGTACAGTTGGCCCTCTACTTACGAAAACCTCTGAGTACGAAAAATCCTGGTTACGAAAAACATCTTCCTAAATTTTTGTCCTATTTTTACAAAAAGCACCAAACGCTTCATTCAAAAATTCAAATGCGCCATTCAAAAATTCAAACAACGTGCGAGTTGCTCTCTAATTGGCTGTCTCCCAACATCCCGCCCCGCTGGCCTCCCATTGGCCAGGAGGAGCAAAACTGTACCCATACTTCCTGTACCCATGCTTCCTGTTTGTCACACGTGTGAAGGAGAGTTGAACAGGACTGTTGGTTTGTTTTGAGATTGATCATTGCAGTATTATATTTTGTTATCCATTATGGACCCCAAGATAGTGATTCCCAGAAAAGAAGAAGTGGGCTCCGTTATCAGGAAGGAGGGTGGGGGTGAGGGTTCTTCAGACCAGCAACCCCCGGACTTTAAAGCGTCGCATGGGTGGTTTGAGAGATGTAAACAAAGGTAAATAATTTTCTTTTACTTTTAACACATATTTCATACATATTTCACACAAAATCTGTGTACTTTTATAAAAGCCTTGGAACGAATCATGTGTTTTACATGTAAAATGCGGTTCAACTTACAAAAAATGCAAGTTATGAAAAAGGAACCGGAACAGATTAATTTCGTAAAGGGAGGTACCACTGTAGGTGGAAAAGGCCGTAATAAGGTTGTTATAAGTTAACATGGTTGCAGACCATCACAGCACAGCCGCTCAATGCTGATACACAGTTTAACATCTGTAAAACTTCTAACATTTTGAAGTATTCCGATTTATGGTCGTGCTGTTCATGACAAAAAATGTCATAGGGTCTTTATGATGTCAACATGGTACTATGCTGAGCTGCCATCAGAACCGCCTTCGTGTGAGGCTCGTCTTAGCAGGGACCACTGAGTCCCATTGCACTTTTGGTTTTCAGCATCAGACAACATGGAGGACTGGGGGTGTTTGTTCTTCACAACACTCTTCACATTAAAGAATTTCAGTTTAGTGTTAATTTTTTATTCATTTTAAAAATTTGTTTCACGTCTCCTTGCATTGGGTGAATGAGGAATGAATATTACGTCCAGCTGACTAACATTACCATGTGCACGGCGGATTCTCGTTAAATAAACCTGGTGTACTGACTGACTGTAGATTATCTCTAAACTTTGCTCTGAGAATGGAGAACATCCAACTTTGAAGTTGTGATCATTTTGATTACCCAAAGAAATGTTCATTTTTTTCCAACAAAACAATGGGCATACTGCAATATGAATATAATTATAATATAATTTAGTGCAATTTCGTTTATTGCAGTTATCTACTGATTTATTTATTGTATTGTTATTATTATCATCATTTTATTTTTATTACTTTTGTTGTTATTATTGTATTGTTTGCTGGGTCTGTGTGAGGTCCTTTTAGACATAGAATTTTGATGTGTATATTTTATAGCAGTTTGTGTGTTGTTGATTTGAGCCTTCTTTTCCGTTTGTAACTTGACTCCTTGAACGACCGCACAAGATTTCCTATGTGTGTAAAAAATACAAATGTCTATTAAAAATCTTGAATCCTAAATCCTGAACTGGAGGCTGTAAGAATGAAAGAGTGTCTCGCCGATTACCCGGAGGCCTGTTCTTCCAAAGTCACGATGTCATTGCCATCAAATAATTTTTTCCAGATGTGGTTACTTTTCATGGAATAAGAAGTTTAGAGTGAACAGAACCAGCGTTAGCGGTTAGATTAGTACAATTCGCAATCGCTTCTGTTTTTTTTCTTCTTTGAATGACATACCTACTAACGGTATATGGCTAGGTACATATACTACTACATCGGCTAATGAGAATAAGCGATTACTTATAACTAATGTGTAGGAATAGAATAAAAATGTATAAAGTCCTGTCAGTCCAAACTGTCCAATGAAGGGAGAGAATGATCGGCATTTGTCCATCAGCAGGCTAGATTGTAGAACGAACAGAAACTTGAGTGGGATCTTTAATGTCACTTCTCACATCTGAGGTTCGAGTAAACACCTTTCCTTCGAAGAGAAGAGGAAATAAGGAAGAACATGGGACATGGAGCCCGTTGCCATATGTGGTAGAGTTTAGTTAATTTGGTGCTTTTTGATGATGTCATGAGTAACAGTAGATGGGATCTCCGGCGGTGTTGTGAAGTCATGGTTATGTTAGACTCTTCCATCTGTCCAACTTCTTTCATTTTCATTATCTCTCTGCTTCTATCACGTATACACACACAGAGCCACAGCCACAGTACTGACAAACTTCTACAAAGTTTTCTGCTTTGCGTTTGTTTGATTATTATTTTTCACGTTATTTATTTGCGAAATAAGCAGTTGTTTTTTTACTGTATGATTTTTTTTTTTTTTTTTTTTTGCTGAATTGAACTACCGTATTTGACGTAATAAGCGCTCTGCTCCAATCAGCGCCCCCCTCCCCATGTTTTTGATCTTATGGCTAATAACCACCCATGTGTACTGGGAGCAAAATGGTAGATCAAACCTACCAATTTTATTCGATCAGTCTCTGTAACGGTAAAATGAGGCGTTCACTGCCTGTAAAAGTGGGTGTACCCGGTATTTCAAAAGCCCCTGCTACTGGGGAATGTCTATAGTTTGAGTAACAATACATTTGATTGTTCCGTCGTGCTTTAAAAAAACAGGAAAATATTTTGCTGTGTTCGCTTGGTAAATGTCTAACAACCGATGAACCATTAGAAACGGTTACAGCAAAACTATGGGATGCTCTGAATGAATGGAACGACGAGCCAGATATGGACCTATCAGAAAGTGATGAAGAGTATTTTTCACCCGATTCTCCTGCTCACTAACTTCATACATTTAAAGACATTCCTGGCCAAGTGCTTTTGTTTATGTTCGTGTTGATTGGTTCAATGTGCCATGTGCTAAAGTTGATTCATGTTGATTGACTCGATTTTACTTCCAGGAACAGCACCGGGATGTATGTTTTCTGTTTATTTACAGCTGTGATGTAAGTAGTTTGGTTGATACCACACAATGAATAACAAAAATACCAGTAAAACTCTTTTGTTGTTCTGTTATTATTCATGTTTTCCACCTCGATGGTAATAAGCACTTACCGTTCCACTCCGCTGGGAACATTTTAATAAGCGCCCACCCACTCCAATTTTTTTTATAGCGCCCTGGGCGCTTATCACGTCGAATACAGTACGTATTTTACTTTTGTGTCGAGAACACTACTTTCTTTGATTTGTGTGCGTGTGTTTGTGATACATAGATCATTCTGCTTCGCTTTAACACACACACACACACACACACACACACACACACACACACACACACACACACACACACAGTGGAAGAATGAGCTCCTTTGTGCCAGCAGTGACTTGACGAGGAGCAGCAGGATCTTGCCATGCTGACGGTTACATTAAATCTGTGCTGGAAAGAGATGCTGTGGTCGATCAGTTCACGGAAAATCAAACAGTCACTGGAAAAGTGCTCATGTGGAGTTCACCTCCTCACTCTCCTTCTATTACACCCCCTCCTCCTTCATCTCATCACCCTCCTTCTATGACACCCCCCCTCCACCTTCACTTCCTCACTCTTACACCACTCCTTCCAGGAATCCCATATCTCCTCTATTTAGTGGAATTCAGCTATTTTTTATACATTTATGCAAGAAGTACAGGGTAAGACTGTTTACTAGTGCAGGATAAATGTTGTGACATTTTGAATTATGGTGTTGTACTATTAACATACGAGCTTGTAGCAGTAGGGGTGTCATTGAAAACCTATTATTGGTAAATTTTTCCGATGTATCGATACATTAGAACAGTGGTTCTTAACCTGGGTTTGATCGAACCCTTGGGGCTCGGTGAGTCAGTCTCAGAGGTTCGGCGGAGGGCAAGACACACACCGACTCATATTCATGATGACACGCACCGCTTGCCCATCATTAGCTGCAGGTGATCACGCTACATTGCTTGGTGAATCTGTGCTGCAGGAAATTTGGTGCACTCTGTAGTTGACTTGTGACTGTTGTGATGGTATGTCGTGTGATTTCTTTCTTAATGTTTTAATCCATACTATGTTGAGCAAAAAAAGAAAGTGGCCGGACGAACATGTACAACATGGATTCATGATGCTAGTCAGCGTCCTATTGGCATGATTTGCGAAGTAGGACCCCCCCCCCCGACTGACGTATACGTACTCAATATGTATATGTGTGTATACTATCAATAAATACATATGTAATACTATCAATGCTTACAATAACGATTAAACATTCAAAATTAATGCATAAGATGTAAGTAAAACAAATATGCACACACACACACACACACTGATGCGCGTGCACGCACTCAGATGAGCACCTCACATAAAAATGTAAATAGTTGTGATGGGGGAGGGGTTTCATGCATTGTATTAGTTTTGTTCTTTGAACACACTGATGTTTATGCACGGTTCATTTTGGTGCCCCAGTAAAAACATATACCCATGTCTGGAATTTGAAAAAAATCATATTTTATTTTTCATTAAAGAAGGGTTCGATGAATAAGCATATGAAACTGGTGGGGTTCAGTACCACCGACAAGGATAAGAACCACTGCATTAGAATATTGCTGTACTGTTCCACAAATGCATTAAATAGAACAGACTAGGATATATTACAGTAGTTTGTATAATGCATTGAATATTTTATAATAAAGTAACCAATTACTAAAGCCAAATCTGAAATAAAAGACAGGAAATAGTTTTCCACTGACAAGATTTTAATTAACACCTTTTTGTATTTAACAAATCTGTAAACATTTGTTTACTAGTTAATTTCAAGCAAGTTGTTTCTATTCTACAAACACTTGTCAATTGAAAAGTTTAAGAGATATGCACTTTTACAATTCATAATTATGATGCAAGAAGATGCACATATCTGCATTATCCGGTGAGAAGTGTCTCTTCTTGTTCAAAATGTTCCGTGCTTCTCTGATGACACACTAGAAGCAGGGACGTACCATTTACCATACAGAGAGGTGGGACATACCATTTACCATACAGAGAGGCGGGACGTACCATTTACCATACAGAGAGGCGGGACGTACCATTTATTAGGGTTGTCATTGAAAACGAATGGCAATGAAAATTTTGGGTAGTGGCTAGACCTTGCTTGGAGCCAGTCTAGAATAGGAAAAATAAGGCGCTTCCTTCTCTCCACTAGCCTGGGTGGACACCTTGGGCAAGTGTTAGCACAAGCCTCCCTTAACCAGGGTTATGGTCCACTGGAGCCATATCAAGGACACCACCCTTGCTGCAGCGTTAAAGGCCTTTGGCAAGAATGTACGCAAAAGTCAGGATTTGTTCAATGCAAACATTGCGACTCTTCAGCTGCTCATCGAAGCAAAGAGGAATGCCATGCAGAACTACCAGCGAAATCCATCATCTAGTTCTTTGGAAGCACTTCGGGAGGCCAGGCTTTGTGCGAATTTGAAATGTAAGATCTGTGCTAACAACTTTTGGATTAATCTGTGCAGAAATCCAGTCAGCTGCTGACACTGGAAATTCTAGGGGCATGTTTGAGGGTATCAAGAAGGCGATTGGACCTACACAGTCCAAGTCCTCACCACTCAAAACATCAACTGGTGAAATCGTTACTGATAAATCAAGACTGATGGAGTGCTGGGTGGAATACTATAGCGAGCTCTATGGTAGATCGAGCTCTGTCTTACCCTCTGCCCTTGACTGTATTGAAAGGCTTCCCATTATGTTTGAACTAGATGAGCCCCCCACCAAGGAAGATCTCTCCAAGGCAATCAGTCACATATTGTCTGGGGAGGCCCCTGGGCTTGATGGTATTCAGGAGATGAGGGATTCTATTGTCTCAACCCTATACAAGAACAAGGGAGACCGCAGTGATCGTAACAATTACCGTGGCATCTCACTTCTGTGCATTGCTGGAAATCTGTTTGCCCGAGTAGCATTATACCACCTTCAAAAGATTGCTGAAAGGGTGTACCCTGAATCCCAGTGTGGTTTCCGCTCTAATCGGTCGACTGTGGACATGATCTTCTCCTTGAGACAGCGCCAGGAGAAGTGCAAAGACCAACAACAGCCACTCTACATTGCATTCATTGATTTGGCGAAGGCGTTTGACCTTGTTAGTAGAGACGGCCTTTTTAAGATTCTGCCCTTTCTTGGCTGTCCTCCTAAACTCCTTAGCTTCGTCAAATTGTTCCATGATGGGTCTCGGGGTATAGTGCAGTATGACGGGAACAGGTCTGAGGCATTCGATATAAACAGCGGCATAAAACAAGGATGTGTGCTAGCCCCAACTCTTTTCAACATCTTTTTTTCAGTTCTACTGGATCATGCTTTCAAGTCCCTTGAGAAAGGCATCCTGATATGATCTCGTTCTGATGGTAAACTTTTTAACCCTGCACGCCTTAGAGCCAAGACCAAAGTGAGCAAGGTAGCCATCCGTGATCTTCTCTTTGCTGACGATGTTGTCCTCGTTGCTCACAGCGCCGAAAACCTCCAGCTCCTCCTCAATCAGTTTTCTGACACATGTGAGGTTTTCAGACTTACAATCAGCGTAAAGAAGGCAAAAGTCATGTGCCAGGAAAATGCAACCACGTTTGCCGTAAAAATCAAAAACTACACCTTGGAAGCCGTCACGCAGTTGACCTATCTCGGCTCCACCACCTCCAATAACCACTGTCTTGAAGTGGAGATTGGAAAGAGAATTGGTAAGGCTGCAACCTACATGGCTAAGCTGTCTGCCTGTGTCTGGGAGAATAAGAAGCTAACTACTCAAACTAAAGTTGCTGTGTATGGTGCCTGCATCGTGAGCACCTTATTGTTTCGTAGCGAGTCTTGGACTACTTACGCTAGTCAGGAGAAGCGCTTGAACATCTTCCATATGAGATGTCTCCGTCGCATCCTCTCCATTTCATGGACAGACAAGGTCTCTAACAATGAGGTACTTGCAAGAGCCAATACCCCCTCGATGTTCATCCTGCTAAGACAGCGCAGATTGAAGTGGCTTGGTCATGTGTACTGGATGGAATATGGGCGAATCCCTAAGGATCTGCTGTAGGGCGAGTTGGAATCCAGTTCGAGGCCTATTGGCAGACCTAAGCTGCGTTTCAAGGACGTATGCAAGAGAGATATGCTCGCCACTGGCCTACCAATAGATAGCTGGGAGCTACATGCTGCAGATCGGAGTGATTGGAGGTCTGTGTGCAGTCTGGCTCTCCAGGCGGGAGAGGAAAGGCTGAAAGCTGAGGCTGTTGCTAGGAGAGCTAAGAGAAGAGCAGAAAATGAACAAAGCAATGTGTGTTCCAGCGGAATGTGTCTTTGCATTCAGTGGATGCGGCCGTGTCTGCTGTTCTAGAATTGGGCTTTTTAGCCACGAGAGAAAGTGTTTGTCGCAATTGCGCTAGTCATGGACATGAAAGTCCGACGACTGCCTACTACTACTACTACTACTACTACATTGAAAATGGCATTTACTACAGACGCTGTCATGAACACAGGAAGCTATAACGTTAGAAGTGTCGATATCCCATTTATAGGTATTGATTATCGATCGACATAATTATATCGGCGATATTCCTTTTTTTTTATTTTATTTTTTTTATAATTTTGTGTACATTATATATTAAGCACAAACATGTGGATCTAAATCTATGAAGTATTATAATAGTTATATTATATATACACTATACATGTTATAATAAAGACTAAATAGCATTTTAGCTGCCCTCAGCTTATAAATGGACACCAGATATACAGTTAAATAGAATCAAACTGTGGTTAAATAAATAAATAATAATATATCTACTGATAAAAATGATTTGCCTCCAACAAAATGTTGGCTACATACACGACTGGTAGGAGCCGGTCGCCAGTCGTTCCTTTTGTTGTCGGTATCAGTTCTTTTCAAAGCAGAAATCCATTTCTCTTGTCGGACCTTATTATCAGGGAATCTGTGATATTTAGCACCCACTTTCTTTCCTCTAGAATTTGTACAACCGACAGCAACACAGTTAACTATCATTTTGCGCTTGTTTAATAAATAAATGAAGTATTAAACCCTTACACACGTGTGTGCTACTGTGTTGGGACCGGAGTGAATGGTTTGTTTTCGCTCCAATATGGCGGGATGACGTATGCATGCAAAACTACTATTGCACCCCTCCTCCTTCACCTCCTCACTCTTCTATTACACTCCTCCTTCTTGACCTCATCACCCTCTTTCTACTAAAACCCCTCCTCCTTCACTCTCCTTCTATTACACGCCTTCACCTCTTTCTATTATACCCCCTTCACTGCCTCACCCCATTCTGTTACACTCCTCCTCCTTCATCTTCCACCCCCTTCTAATGCACCACTCCTTTTTTTTTACCTCATCTATCTTTGCTGTGTTCTCACCCTCCTCCTCATTTCACTCCCCTTCTTCTGGTCTCTTTCCACAATATTCTTAAATTCGTCCACCTCATACTCATTCTTCACCTCCTCATCTCCACCTTCTTCTATTTCCTCATCTTCCTATTCTTCATTTCCACTGATGTTTTCTTTTCCTTTTCTTTCTTGTTCTCATCAACCTTGTCACAGTCCTTCACCTTTTCCATGTCTCCAGTCCCTTTCTCTGCCTCCTCATTTTGCTTTTTCTTCATCTCCACTACCGTCTCCTCTTTCCCCATTACCTTCTTTGTTTAATTGTTCTCTGCATTACTTTTTCCCTGCTGGTTTTGCCACCTGGAAATTTTCTGTGAGTTTGTAGATAGTGCATTGGAGAGATGTGCTTGTGAACGTTAGGGCTTGTTTTGGGGGGAAAAAATGTCCTGGTCCTCTCCTCTCTTCCTCCCTGCTAGACACACACACACACGCACACAAGCGTGTTCAGTCGCATTCTTAAAATAACTCTCTGACGTGCAGTGTCCTGCACAGGAATGTGAAGAGACAGGAAGTCAGTCCAACAACGACTCTGCTGATTTGTCGATTCCACTCACACTCATGGACAATACGATTCAGTGCCGAACAGTTGTCTCTCTCACACTACAGACAGTTAAACTGAGAGATAGATAATTCTCTTCCAGTCTGTCTCATCAATTGTTCTCTCTCTGATTACCTCTCTCTGTCTGTGTGTCTCTTTAACTTTCCTATGAGTCTCTCTACTTATTTATTTGATCTGTCTGTCAGTCTCACTTCCTGTCTGGCTGTTTGTGTAGACCTGCCTGTCTATTTGTCTGGCAATCTGTGTGTTGATTGACCTATCAGTCTATCTGTCTGGCCGTTTATATGTTGACTTGAATACAGTGGTACCTCACCTTACGAAATTAATCCGTTCCAGGGCCTTTTTCTTAACCTGGATTTTTCGTAAATTGAACTGCATTTTACATGTAAAACGTCTGATTCATTCCAAGGCCCCCAATACTTCCCACTAAACCCTTGAAAAATTATAAAGGTATACCTTTTAAGACCTCCTTCTGCTTCAATATCGTATCGATGGTAGACAGGTTTGGCCATACAGTCATCCCTTGCCACTTTGCGATTTGAGCATCGCGGTCTTGGTACATCACGGCATTTTAATAATAAAAAAAAACATATTCGTAAAAAATTCAAAATTCGCACCGAAACTCGCATGTAAGCAAGCGGAAGGCAGGGAACCAAGGCAGGTTGCGTCCATTGTTTCCAACCGGAGTTCTCAGATTCTCCGGCGCTTGGTTAGCACTTCCGGTCATACTTCTTGAAAATGTTCAGTTCCTGCAAAACAAGATGGACGAGCTTCATGCTCAGATTGCAGCACAGAGGGATTTACAGGACTGTGTTTCTGTGAAACGTGGCTTGAGTAGAGTACACCCAATGAGGCGATTGCACCAACCGGCTACACGGCCTTCATCCCCTGCAATCCCAAGCGCCAGAGTTGTCATTCGGCCCCTTCCCGCCTGGGCTTATTGTTAGCCGGGGTGCGGCTAGCATTGAGCTCCCATAGCATATTAGCTCACGATAGAAGTTGTTGCATGCTTAGTTGCCCGAAGCTGAAGCTGCTCATAGCTGTAGTAGGATCAACCGGTCATAGACGAGCATAGTGCAAAACATGAACAAACAAATTAAAATGAACAAAGAAACAATTTGACTCTGAGAACTCCGCGACGTCGCCCTCTGGGCAGCACCGTCTTGGAGATGTCACTCCAACTTCAATGTAAAAGGACATGAAGAGTACTGTAATAAAGTTGATCTTTTTTCTGATCGTTTGTTAAACATGCTACAGAACATAAAATCTCATGCACAAACATTTTAAGAATTAACTTGGGTACTGGACTGGAATAATAATTGACAAAGACTTTAATACAACAGTTCAGAGGAAACTGTTGTTTCTTCAGAAGAAATATCCAACGTTTTCTATCGCTTAGCCAGAGAAGACATGCAGCGTTTGAGTGGTATCATAGAGCTTAACTGGTAATTAAAACACACAAAAGAGGCTCATTGACAACTTGTGCGCGAATGAGGAAAAAGGGGCTTTCCATCATCTCAACCAATCAGCAGGAAGGAGGATAGCAATTGGCTGAATTTGAGTGACGTGTCAGTTGGTCGGCAGACCGCGAATACTAAAACCGTGAGTGCAAAACCATGAATAGTCATGGAGCTACTGTATACCTGTCTTGTTTCTTTATGACTTGGAAATGAATTCGATGTCTCATTCATGTCCAGCCATATTCAACATCCCTGGGTCTCTCTAAACATTGAATTGCCTGACTCAGGCTATCAAACCCGGTTGATCTGTACATCAGCATCTCTGTCTGTCTACATGGCCCCCCCCCCATCTATTTACCATTTATCCAGCTGTGTATATACTGTATCTGCCTGTCTAATGTCTGCCTGCTTGTTTTCTTTCCTGTCTCTCCTTTGACTGGTCAGTCAGTTAACCCCCCCCCCCTTCCCCCTCATGTCTGTTGGTTTAGATTCTCTCAATGTTGTTAACTGTGCTTTTGTGTGTGTGTGTGTGTGTGTGTGTGTGTGTGTGTGTGTGTGTGTGTGTGGTGGGGGCGGGGTCCCTGCTGTCTCACTAATGGAGTAGTGCCAGTAATACACCTGTAAGATTAATGTGGATTATCAGTAAATAACACATCATACGTTAGCGTACACATGGCCTTTAGTCTCGGTGTTCATGATGGGGTGGGTGCCATTATTTTTGCACAAATTCAGCAACAATTACTTGTGTAAACAAAATGTAAATCTCTTTATAAATTAAGTTGCCATTTTCCTTCAAGTTTTATAATTAGTTCCACGTACATTTTGGACTGGACCCAGACTGTGGTCTGATTGCGTACTGGAACGTTGTGGGCAGAAACAGCGTTGAGATGAGCATGTTTGTTGTTTTTTTTTTTTTTTTTTTTCTTTCTTGTGGAACTTGTGTTTTATTTGTTAAATAAACTGAGGCTAATGTGTTTGTGTGTTCTCCTGTTCCTGCAGGATGGCTTGGATGCCTTAGTCTACGACCTTGATTTTCCTGCCCTGAGGAAGAACAAGAGCATCGACAACTTTTTAAACAGATGTGAGTAATGCACTTGAGTTGCGCTCGAGCATCATGAATCATCATGGTCATTGCTAGAAAGATGAACCACAAATCAGCATTAGACTACTGCAGTTGAAACTGGATGGTCAGTTGCTGATGTATGTTAAAATATGGGGTGTAATAATTGTGAAATGGGGTTTCCTTCACATGCACAGCTGCATTTAACTCTCCTCATTATTATAAGTGTATAACGGGCTTTAATGGTGTTTATTTTTAGACACACTGAGCTCCAAAGCCAATTTTCCCTCTAGTACTTACATCTTGTTCATTCTTCTTGATTAACACCTTCTCTGGGAGTTTATATTCATGTGAAGTGTGGTAGATAGAATCAGGATGAGCTACAGTAAAAGGGGGCGGAGTTTTTCTGGGGTCCGGACAGTGATGTCCCTGTGTTATGGAATCGATATGAGACAGACTCACTTTCCCCCGTGTCTGTCTATAGATAAGGACACGGTCAGTAAGATCCGGGATCTGCGGATGAAGGCTGATGACTACGAGGTGGTGAAGGTGATCGGGAGAGGAGCGTTTGGAGAAGTGCAACTAGTAAGATCTCTGGCCTTCCTTCATTAAAGCATTTTCTTTCATGTCATTTTAATAAAGAACACTGATATTGTTTTTATTAGTTTGTTATTTTCATGTAGAGTCTCCAGGGCTATGTTTATAAATCTGGATTCAATCACATCACAAAATATTAATAAAAAAATTAATTCCAAGAATGAACTTTACCCCCTGGTATATAGTTAATTGTAAAACCTGGAAATTAAAATAGCTTAAAAAGCAGGGAGGTAGGACAGCGAAGGGAACAGGGACGCTTGTGCAGTAGGGTACGAGGATAACTGGAGAAATCTGAACATTATGAAAATGCGCAAGCTAATGCAATAGGCTACTAGGATACCTGGGAAAATTCTGACAGTAGCCACATGGAGAAATTTAAATACAGTGGTACCTTGAGTTACAAAATTAATCCATTCTGGTTTGTAAGTCAAAATGCTCATTAGGTAAAACAAAAATTCCCATAGGAAATAATAGAAGACTAATTAATCTGTTTCAACCCCTTCCCAAACCCATAACCTGACAGAAACACATATATTTGATCTAATATATTAAAGATGAATGTAAAAACAATAAATATTTAATAATAATGGTAATACATGTACATTCACATTGATAATAATTAATAATAAATAAAAATAAAACAAGAATAAACAATAAGTCAACTTACCTTTCCGGCAAAGGTTTCACGTGGGCAGGCATGAGGTGCTGGGTCACAGAGGAGGAGGAGAATTTTGTGCATGTGCACGCTATGAATGCCAGCGAGGAAAGGCTCTTGGTGAGCTCCCACAAGGCCAGTGCTTGTCAAATAGTGGGGTGTGCCCACCACCCCCACCCACCCCGGATGACCCTGGGGAACATGCTTTTTTGCCATACTGTGCTATAATTAAGTGTAATTGCACATCCTCTACAGTAGGTGGCAGTGGTGCTCTCACTGTGTTCCCTCTAGCATAGGGAACACAGTGAGTGCGCCACTGCCACCTACTGTAGAGGGCGCGCAATTACACTAGAGCTCGTAAATCAAAAATTTGCTTGTTGGATGGGGCAGGTTTTTGGTGGGATTGAAGCTCGTATCGTGGAAAATTCTTTAAAAAAGACACTCGTCAATCAAAGTACCACTATAATAGGGTACTAGGAAATTTTGATAATAGGCTACGAGGATACATGGGGAAATTCCAACATATTGGGGTAAGGGAAGATTTTACAAGATGTTTCCATATTAACTAGGAAAATGTGGCTTTTGGCACCTGAATATAAGATGTAGAATAGGACAATACTAAGATATGGAGAGAAATTTGGATAACATCAATGTCTAGGATAATTTACTGAGATTTGGTCATTAGAATCACTCATAAATGGGTGAGTTAAGACAATAGAGTTTCGAGGATGTGTAGGGAGGTTTTGGGCAATACGGTATGAGGCTAATTAGGGGACCGGGCAAGCTAGGACAGGAGGGTACTAGGATTATGAAGGAAATTGAAACCGAGGGCTCTTGGGAATCTTGTACAATAGGCAACTGAGTCTTTTGGATGACAAGCGAGTAGGCGGGCAAATTGATAGCACGGTGTTACATCTTTATATCAAGTCCCCTGTGTGTTTGTGCGTGTGTGTGCAGGTGAGACACAAGGCTAGCCGCAAGGTATACGCAATGAAACTTCTCAGTAAGTTTGAGATGATAAAGCGCTCCGACTCTGCATTTTTCTGGGAGGAGAGAGACATAATGGCTTTCGCGAATAGCAACTGGGTTGTACAGGTAAAGCATAAAGACAACACGCCACAGACTTGTGTATCTGTCATTACCCTCTTCCACGTGCTCTGATTGCTTTTCTCCCGTTGCTTGCCTCTCCAGCTGTTCTACGCTTTCCAGGATGACCGGTATCTCTACATGGTGATGGAGTACATGCCTGGGGGAGACTTGGTCAATCTGATGAGCAATTATGACGTGCCTGAGAAGTGGGCTCGGTTCTACACTGCCGAGGTGGTGCTGGCACTCGACGGCATCCACGCCATGGGCTTCATTCACAGGTCACTTCCACTTCCTGCTCCGTAGATAAGAGAAATGTGTGGAGCGTCTGTGTTTTTATCTGGTATGAAGAAAGTAAACGTCCTATCTTATGCTGTGTCAGTCAGAGTAAAATCTTAAACGTGTTAATATGTTTGAGCTGCAGAAGACAGTGTGCCAAATTTCACTGAGCTACTGCAATGAGCTGCTGTGTTTTAATAACCGTACGGCTTTTGAAATGAACTTCCACCACACTGATATCCTCCTGAAGGACGTGTGTGTGTGTGTGTGTGTGTACAGGGATCCCTTACTTTCCGCAGTTAATTGAGACTGAGATCCCCACACGACCATCGAAATCCGCGAAGTAGGATCATGCCCCCCACCCCCCCGACTGACGTATATGTCCATGTATATGTGTATATCAGGGGTGCTCACTCCTGTTCCTGGAGATCTACCTTCCAGAAGGCATTCGCTCCAACCCTAATCATGCCCACCTAACCATCCAATCATCTAATCAAGACCTGACTGGATCTTACATGTCACATGGGCCACATGAGGGTTGGAGATAAAGTCATCTGGAAGGTAGATCTCCAGGAGCAGGATTGAGCACCCCTGGTGTATATAATATCAATAAATACATATTCAATGCTATAAATGCTTATAAAAACAATTGAACATTAAAAAATAAGGCATAAGATGTAAATAAAATATAAATACACAGACAGATGCACACTTCACAACAATGTAACTAGTTTTGATGTGAGATTTTGGATTGGTTTTTTTTTTTTTTTTTTGAGAGGTTTTTGCATTATTGCCCTTTTCCCCTCATTCTTTCTTAATTTCCTTATTTTTTTTAATTCAATTAATATTTAAATAAAAAACGTGATGCACTGAAGCCGCATGAATTGAAGCGCGAAGTAGCGAGGGATCCCTGTGTGTGTGTGTGTGTGTGTGTGTGTGTGTGTGTGTGTGTGTGTATATCCCCCAGTGCAGCGAACAGGTTATCAAAGGCCGGCCATGTCTCTCACTGTCTATGGTGAGAGGCATGTAAAAGAACCATTGCTGACTGTCGTAAAGAGTAGGCTGCAAAGCCGTCAGCGTGTTTCTGTCCCTTGCTAAAAGAGTTGTGTCAGGAAGGGAATCCGACGTAAAAACCTATGCCAAATCAAATGTCCGAATCAGATGATTCGCTGTGGCGACCCCTGAGAAAGGGAAAAAACTGAAAGGATGAAAGAATATATATATATATATATATATATATATATATATATATATAAACACACACACATACAGTCGGCCCCCAACTTATGAAACCCCCTGGGTATGAAAACTCCAGGTTACGAAAAACATTTTCCTAAATTTTCATCCTCTTTTTACGAAAACACCCTCTTATTACGAAAAGCGCCAAACGCGCCATTCAAAATTCAAACATGCGCGAGTTGCTTTCTCATTGGCTGTCTCCCAATTTTAAATGGAGGTTCCATAAAAAATAAAAACGTGCAAGTAGTCGTTCAAAAAAAGCATTTGGATTGCACTTGCTTGATTTACATTTTAAGGGCGGGTTCAGAGCAAATCAAGAAATTAATATAGCATATCTACTGAAATTATAGTTTGTCTGTCTGTCTTCCTTTCGGCTTTTTCCCTTTCACTCAGGCGACTCCCGAGTGAAAGGGAAAAAGCCGAAAGGAAGACAGACAGACTCAGGAGTCGCCACAGCGAATCATCTGATTCGCACATTTGATTTGGCAGAGGGTTGTTTTTTTTTACGTCGGATGCCCTTCCTGTCACAACCCTTTTTAGCAAGGGACAGAAACACGCTGACGGCTTTGCAGCCTTCTCTTTACGAAAGTCAGCAATGGTTCTTTTACATGAACCTCTCACCATAGACAGTGAGAGACATGGCCCGCCTTTGATAACCCAGTTAGCTGCACTGGGAAGGGGGGAGGGGGGGGGGGCAGTGACAACCTTGTGGAGAGTGGAACTCGAACCCCCAACCTTTGGATCAGCGATCCAGCACCCTATACCACTAGACCACCACTGTCCCCACTGAAATTATAGTTTATTTTATATATATGAGCAGCAGGAGCTGTTAAAATGGGAATCCCAACCAGTAGTAGTAGTACATCAGGAATGATCACAGGCTTCAGAGAGCAGAAAGATCAGGAGTACTAGAATCCAGAGGCAATTTCCCCTGTGGGATTAATAGAGTAATATATATATATATATATATATATATATATATGCACACACTATATATATATATATATATATATATATATATATATATATATATATATATATATATATATATATATATTAGTCGTTCTCAAAAAATTAGCATATTGTGATAAAGTTCATTATTTTCTATAATGTACAAATAAAAATAAAAATTTCATATATTTTAGATTCATTGCACCCCAACTGAAATATTTCAGGTCTTTTCTTGTTTTAATGCTGATGATTTTGGCATACAGTTCATGAAAACCAAAAATCCCTATCTCAAAAAATTTGCATATTTCACCCGACCAATTAAAAAAAAGTGTTTTTAATACAAAAAAAGTCAACCTGCAAATAATAATGTTCAGTTATGCACTCAATACTTGGTCGGGAATCCTTTTGCAGAAATGACTGCTTCAATGCGGCGTGGCTTGGGGGCAATCAGCCTGTGGCACTGCTGAGGTGCTACGGAGGCCCAGGATGCTTCGATAGCGGCCTTAAGCTCATCCACAGTGTTGGGTCTGGTGTCTCTCAACTGTTTCTTCACAATATCCCACAGATGGGCTTTTAGTTAATTAGTAAATATGTTAATAAAACGGTTTAATATGTTAATAAAATGTTTAAATGGTTTAATAAATAATTTTCTTTTACTTTTAACACATATTTCATACAAAATTGGTGTACTTTTATCATTTATAAAGGATTTATGGGGTAGTCTTTGGAGCCTTGGAACGAATCACGTGTTTTAAATGTAAAATGCACCTTTACTTACGAAAACTCCAGGTTACGAAAAAGGCTCTGGAATGGATTAATTTTGTAAGTAGAGGGCAGAGCACCACAGATGCAGTGTTTGCCTTGAGGATGTTAATGGAGAAGTACAGAGATGGTCAGACAGAGCTGCATTGTGCCTTTGTGGATCTGGAGAAAGCATATGACAGGGTGCTAAGAGAGGAACTGTGGTATTGCATGAGGAAGTCTGGAGTGGCAGAGAAGTATGTTAGAGTGGTGCAGGACATGTATGAGAGATGTAAGACAGTGGTGTGAGGTGTGCTGTCGGTGTGACAGAAGAGTTCAAGGTGGAGGTGGGACTGCATCAAGGGTCAGCTCTGAGCCCCTTGTTTGCCATGGTGATGGACAGGCTGACAGACGAGGTTAGACAAGATTCCCCATGGACTATGATGTTTGCAGATGACATTGTGATCTGTAGTGAGAGCAGAGAACAAGTGCAGGAAAATCTAGAGAGGTGGAGGTATGCCCTGTAAAGGAGGGGAATGAAGGTTAGCATCAGTAAGACAGAATACATGTGCATGAATGACAAGGACCCAAGAGGAACGGTGAGGTTACAGGGAGCAGAGATAAAGAAGGTGGAGGATTTTAAGTCCTTAGGCTCAACAATCCAGAGCAATGGAGAGTGTGGAAAAGAGGTGAAGAAGCGTGTGCAGGCAGGTTGGAATGGTTGTAAAAAAGTGTCTGGTGTGATGTGTGATAGGAGGATATCGGCAAGAATGAAAGGAAAAGTGTACAAGACGGTGTTGAGGCCAACGATGTTGTATGGTTCAGAAACAGTGGCCCTGGGGAAAAGACAGGAGGCAGAGCTGGAGGTAGCAGAGATGAAAATGTTGAGGTTCTCTTTGGGAGTAACGAGGATGGATAGGATCAGGAATGAGCACATCAGAGGGACAGCACATGTAAGACGTTTTGGAGACAAAGTCAGAGAGGCTAGATTGAGATGGTTTGGACATGTACAGAGGAGGGATAGTGAGTATATTGGTAGTAGGATGCTGAGGTTGGAACTATCAGGCAGAAGGCCTAGAGGAAGACCAAAGAGATGATTCATGGATGTGGTGAAGGAGGACATGAAGGCAGTTGGTGTAAGAGAAGAAGATGCAAAGGATAGGGTGACATGGAGGCAGATGATTTGCTGTGGCAACCCCTGAAAGGGAAAAGCTGAAAGGAAAAGAAGAAGAAGGGCTGACTGTATTTTCACCGACAATGGAGAGTGTGGAAAAGAGGTGAAGAAGCGTGTGCAGGCTGGTTGGAATGGTTGGAGAAAAGTATCCGGTGTGATGTGTGATAGGAGGGTATTGGCAAGAATGAAAGGAAAAGTGTACAAGACGGTGTTGAGGCCAGCGATGTTGTATGGTTTAGAAACAGTAGCCCTGGGGAAAAGACAGGAGGCAGAGCTGGAGGTAGCAGAGATGAAAATGTTGAGGTTCTCTTTGGGAGTAACGAGGATGGATAGGATCAGGAATGAGTACATCAGAGGGACAGCACATGTAAGATGTTTTGGAGACAAAGTCAGAGAGGCTAGATTGAGATGGTTTGGACATGTACAGAGGAGGGATAGTGAGTATATTGGTAGTAGGATGCTGAGGTTGGAACTACCCGGCAGAAGCTCTAGAGGAAGACCCAAGAGAAGATTTATGGATGTGGTGAAGGAAGGACATGAAGGTCGTTGGAGTAAGAGTAGAAGATACAGAGGACAGGGTGAGATGGAGGAGGATGGTTTGCTGTGGCGACCCCTGCAAGGGAAACACTGAAAGGAAAAAAAGAAGAAGATATAATCAAGAACGACTTAACTTTAAATGACTAAAGTCGAGGTATGCCTGTACATAGTAAATTGATAAATGTTTATGAAGTATCACCTTTGCTGTTTTACTTTTTAATCCTTTTAGATCATATATTTACTGTTCAGGAACTACAGTCATATATTGTCTTTTGTTTTACAATTTGAGGTGTATTATTAGAAATGGACAACTTTTGTTGTGTTCTAATTTTAAGTCATAATTTGCGTATTTAAGGTTTAAATTAACTTTTGAAAATGTATTTCTCGCTGAAAAATCTTACAAAACAGGCTATTTTCTGATAAAAGTTCAACACACTGTGAACATTAGAAAGTGAGCTGCAGTTTGTGTGAGATTTTGTTTGTTCTGTAACAATAACCTTTTATAACATTTTTAATTTTTATAATTTTAAAAGGGGAAATACATCATGCTTGGCAACTTCTCCAAATCTCTTCAAAAACACAAACATTGCAAACCAAGTTTTCTTAAATCTTTCCTCTCACCGCTCAGACGTTCCTCAGTTCATTGATGATGGTTAGTTATCTCAATTCAATTCCGTTCAGTTTTATTTGTGTTGTCCTTTTTACAGTTGATGTTGTCGCAACGTAGCTTTACACAGTAAAAGTTTATAGAGTGTAAAAGAGTATAAATCTATACTGTTATATATTCTATAAATATAATTTAAACATTTAGTCCAACCCCTACACATCCGTAATGAGCGTCTTCTGTGGCGACGGTGGCCAGGAAAAACTTCCTTAACTCGGATTTATTTGATCAGAACCATGTGAACCAAAATAAATTTAATTTCTTTTTGACTGGTGTGAATCAGCAACTGGCAGAAAGTGAGCTTCATGATTATAAATTAATGTAAATATAATGTAAGATTGGGAGATTCAGGGACATCTGTGGGTTTTATGAAATCATTTATTTTTTTGTCCTGATCTCGAATTTTTTATTTTATTTATTTATTTTTTTTTTACAGGGATGTGAAACCTGACAACATGTTGTTGGACAAAACGGGCCACTTAAAGTTGGCGGATTTCGGCACTTGCATGAAAATGAACAAGGTTTAGTTGAGTTTTAATTATGTTTCTATTCACGTCATAACCATCATGATAAACATATTTAATGTTTCATGGTAATTATGTTTCTCATTGGTGTCAATCAGGCCAAGCTTCAAACAATCTTTGTTGTCAATAACATGATTTAAAAAAAAAAAAGAAAAAAAGATTCACCCAGGAGGGAGGAATTTTTTTTTATTATTATTTTTTTGCCTGTGCCCAGGATTCGCGGGGTAATTTTTTTCATACTATATTATATATATATATATATATATATATATATATATATATATATATATATATTATGTATGTGATGTTGTAAACACAGTAGAATAAAATAAATATTTTATATTTGAAATCAACATACTGAACATCAAAGTTTCTTCTTTTAATATTGTAATCAACAGAGTATCAAGGTTTCTTCAAAATATCAACTTTTAATATCACAGTCAACAACTAACAAATATCTTCGTCACGCTCCGCGCTGCTGCTGGCGGTTTATAATTAACTTGTATTTGTTCGAAAATGTCAGCAAACGTGTTGCTCAATTTGAAATACATTAATTTATTTATTATTTTCATGTTGGGACCTTTAATAGTGACAGAGAACAGTTTTTTGCCTCATCATTGTCCCCTTCCATCATGCTTTCCGCCTTTGTTGTTAAGACAGTACCGGCGAGTGAGAACTGCTGTTTCACCGAACTGGTGAAACTGACCAATTCCAGGGCGCGGTTGATACTGATTTCGTTTTGGTCACTTTTTAGTACGGTGTATGATAGGGGACACGCGTGTTTTTTTCAACTCATCCGGCAGATATATTTTTATTTTTTGCGTCTGTGAATGCTCAGGCAGGGTTTTTATGTACAATTTTGGCCCAACCGGCCGTGTTACCGCCAACAAAGATATTGTTAAGGCTGGCCTCAGTTACTGCAATAATTTTTGTTTTCTTGGGATTCTGGACTGTGGTGCAATGTGCTGGTATGCTTATGATGTATTTTTTAAGGACGGTATGGTACGATGTGACACGGCGGTGGGAACTCCAGATTACATTTCTCCAGAAGTACTGAAGTCTCAGGGCGGCGACGGCTACTATGGCCGAGAGTGTGACTGGTGGTCTGTCGGCGTTTTCTTGTACGAGATGCTTGTTGGTGAGTAGGTGGACACGTATACACGCCTGGATGTTAACTGCCTTTGATTTTTTCTTTTTAAATTGTAGGCATAAGGATATGTACAGGGTGGTCAGATGGACAAATAGTTTGATGGACAGATGGTCTTAAAACAATGAGACAAAGATGGACAGGGTGCATCCTGTTTAAAGGTCAAATATTTAGGTAACAAAATCGTGTTAATGTGCCTACATCATTAGCTGTGCATGCTGAACTCAAATCTAAACAAATGGGCAGAATCTTGCTTTTATGTGTGATGACACACAGCTCCTGGCAGTTCTTAGTTAATAATAATAAAATATTATCCTGTTTAGGAACTGATCAGCAGAACTGAAATTGCTATACATCTTTACTTGCCATTTTGGATTTAATTTTAATTTGGAGCCTAGTGGACAGACAGACAGAAGGAAAGTAAAGCAGCCAGAGAGATGAGTGAATAGATGGATAAACAGATGGGAAAACCACATGTTAGAGGGATGGTGAAACAGATGAGCATTTGGGAGGCGCCTTTATCCAGAACAACTTACACTTTTATTTCTTTTTTTTAATACACCGGAGCAGTTGAGGTTTAAGGGCCCAACAGTTGAGGGGTGGTGCTGTGGCCTGAACCCCCCGACCTTCTGAGCCGTAATCACTGAACCTAACCACTACCATAACTGTCCCGCAGACTAAGTGTTGTACAGCAAAAGGTAAAAGATGTCCAGATCGATGGACATAAAGACGGTGAGACAGATGACAGGATGGACAGGGAAGCTGCAGGCAGGATGATGGAGAGAAGTACAGCTAGTCTAATAACAAAAAAGGAAGATGGATGGATTGAAAAATGTGGACAGATGAGTATAATAAAATCAGGTCTATGAGGCAGCGAGCTGAGCTGCGAGAAAACATCCATGAATTTTGCACATTAAACCATAACGTTGGTGTTCAGGGGACACTCCGTTCTACGCTGACTCTCTGGTGGGGACCTACAGCAAGATCATGAACCATAAAAATGCTCTGACGTTCCCCGATGACAGCGACATCTCTAATGATGCCAAGAGCCTCATCTGCGCTTTCCTCACCGACAGGTGCGTTTATTCTCTCAGGACTTCCTGTGATAGCCATGATCAGGGAAAAACCGAACCACCAGACTCTGCAGCTTCGTCTCCCATCTGATTGTTCAATCCATTTGACCTTGGAATTCATGTGCCCTTTCTAGGGAAGTACGGTTAGGGCGTAATGGAGTAGACGAAATCAAGCGACATGCGTTCTTCAAGAATGACCAGTGGACCTGGGCGAGCATCCGAGACAGTGAGTGGACTCCTAATACTGAACACTTTCTGTCTCTCTGCTCCATCTCCCTTTCCCTGAAGTTTGATTTTCTTACTCACACTGTTGTGTGTCTGTGTGCGCGTGTGTGTGTGCGCGTGTGTGCTTGTGCGTGCGCTTGTAGCTGCTGCCCCAGTGGTGCCGGAGTTGAGCAGTGACATTGATACGAGTAATTTTGATGATCTCGATGAGGAACGGGGAGAGGAGGAAACCTTCCCCATCCCCAAAGCCTTTGTGGGGAACCAGCTTCCATTTGTGGGCTTCACCTATTACAGCGGTCACCAGTGAGCATACACATGGTCTTACCCACAGTGCACTGCTTTACACTTGAAAAATCCGACTGAAAATCTGAAACACTGTTACTTAAGCTTAATGATTCCGGAGTTGGATTACAATACCAAGAGAATGAACAGCTGCAGTTAGTGAAAATGATGGTTCTCTGTTGTGGAATTTGTCCATTTGTGTCATTTTGTCTGGAGAAGCAAAACCATACTAGTTTTACCTGGGGTTCCGGTGTCCTTACCTCCAGCTCGGTTCTCCATACCGGCTGTAAAGTAATATTTATGAAGATCTTGCATTCTGCATGTATCTGCTGGTGATGGATGTTCTTTGATTTAGGTTTTCTCGAGGATCGAGCTTAAAAACTAGCAACAAACATACCAGTGCTACTAAAGAAGACAAGAGCCAGGTAGGAACCTGTAGAACATGGTCTCAGGTCTTCTAGACCAGGCTATGCCTTTTTCAGCCTGGAAGTGCTGAATCCAGGAACAAATGATGATGCTACAATGCTAATACTGTTTTGATGTCCAGTTGGAGAATCTGCTGAAGAAAATCCAGCAGCTGGAGGAGCAGCTTCACGGAGAGAAGCAGCTGAAGGATGAGCTGGAGCAGAAGTGCAGGTACACCTCGTCTCTGTCCGTTGTGATCCATACATATACAGTATACCCATGGACATGTCTTTGTTTTTTTGTTTGTTTGTTTTGTTTTGGATACTCCCCCATTTTTTCCCCAATTTACTTGTATCCAATTCCCACCAACCAAGTATTGCCTTCATTTTCCACCGGCCAGGGAGGGGCGAAAGCATGCGTACTCCCCCTCCGTAACATGCTATGCTCGCCATCTGCCTCTTTACAAACTGTGGTGCATGTGTCTTTGGGGGCGGGTCTAACACACTCGGAGAGAAAGGGCTATCTACCTCCTCATACGAACCAGTTCACAGATGTAAATGATTGACTGGCGTTTGCTGTGAGTGACAGGGAAGTAAGCGTATGCCATCCCTCCCTCCCATGAGAACTGGGCGAATCAGTTCCCATGGAGTCTCAGCCATAGACGGTTGTAGCATTAACCAGGATTCGAATTTGTGATCTCTGGGTTAATAGTTGCGCACCTTGGGATGCACCACTTGAGAGATGTCTGTCTTTAGTACATCAGAATCATAAAAGATATTTTAATGTCTCTACTTTCCTTCTGTATGTCCACTGCAGGGCCTCCAGCACCAAACTAGAAAAGATCATGAAAGAGCTAGATGAAGAGGTGAGACAATTCTTATGAAACTTGTTTTGTTTGTTTGTTTATTTATTTATTTTTGGTTCACCGTCTTGTCCTTCTTCAGGGTAACGCGAGGAAAAGTGCAGAAGGCAGTGTGTCCATACTGGAGAAGGACAATCTAATGATGCAGCACAAAGTCACAGAGTGCCAGAGAAAGGCAGATCAGGAGGGAGAGAAGAGGCGCAACCTGGAGAACGAGGGTTTGTCCATCCTCCTCTTTGTCCTTGGCTCCTTGTCCCTTCTCTTATTTAAATCATCCAGTTGCTCGTATGCTTTTTTCCTTCTCTCCATCTATTCCTATCTTCATTCCTCTCCTCTTTTCTTCATCCATTACTTTTTTCTTCTTGATTTCCATGCACCATCTCCTCTCCTCTCCTTTTCCTTTCTCTGTCCTTTCTTTCTCTTTGACTCCATCCCCACCCTCCATGCATTTCCTTCATCCTCATTTTCTCTCTCCACACCCGACCGCTTTCCCCTTTCATGCCTGGTCTCTCCTTTCTCCCATCTTCTCATTCATTCTTCACTCCTCTATTTTCATCTTTCCTTTTGTTCTCTCCACCTTCATCCTTCCTCTCGTCCTGACCATCATCTTCTCCTTTATTCTCGGTAACCGAGTGTATATTAACTTAATGGCCTGACGTTCTTATAGCTGTAGTGATGGTAATGTGGAGCGGTAGATGCGGTGAAAGTACACTGGTCTGTTTTGACCTTCTTCGTCTCCTGTGTTTGGTTTAGTTTCCACCCTGAAAGAGCAGCTGGAAAGTATGAGGAAGCTGAGCCAGAACACACAGGCTTCCAGTGATAAGATCACCCAACTGCAGCACCAGGTAATAAATTCAAGATTAGATTCCCCATTTTTAAAACCAGCATATTCAGAGTTGGGTTATTATTAAAACGACTGGACCCTCGATTCGAGAAGGACCTGGAAAACGAAATTCTCCAATACCATTATTGCATGTCCTTGGATACCAGTTGAAATGTATTCAGTCACTGGCTCAGTAATACTCTGATATGTGAATGGATTAAATATTCATTAGTTCTGATTGGCCTTCACAGTCTCATTGCTCATTATGTCTGATTGGTTTTCATGTTTAATTGGACATTTTGTATTACAAGGATCCTTCACTTTCCGCGGTTAATGGGGACCGAGAACCCCTCGCGACCGCCGATTTCCATGAAGTAGGATCTGACTGACGTATACATACATGATTATGTGTAAATAATATCAATAAATACATAGTCAACGCTATAAATGTTTATAATAACAATTAAAAATGAAAAAATAATGCATAAGATGTAAATAAAATATAAATACACACACATACTAGTACAGACGCACACAGATGCGCACTTCACATAAAATGGTAAGTGGTTATGTTGTGGGTTTTGGGTTGTTTTTTTTTTTTTTTACTTGTTTATTTGGGTGTTTTTGCATAATTTAGCCTTGTTTTGCGGCATTTTCCTTAACTTTTCCCCTATTATTCTTTAATTTCATTATTTATTTATTTTTTTTCCAATGAATATTTTTGAAAACCCCCGCGATGCACTGAAGCTGCAGAAACTGAAGCATGAAGTGGAGAGGGATCACTGTATTGAAGTCTGATTGGCCACCAGAGTCTGACTAGTGTTTGAAGTGTGATTTACTGTTTAATCTCCTCATTGACTAGGGTGTGATTGGACATTTTGTCTCATTAGCAATTGATTGGTCTTTTGAGATCTGATTGGCTACCAGGATCCGATTGGTTGTCAGGTCAGATGAGATGTTTATCTTGTTGACTACTTTGCCTCATTGACGCTGAACTCTGTTACAGGGACAGAATTGGCTATTGGGTCTTTTTTGTGTGACGTCTCATGTAATTTGCAAACCACTTTGTAGTGCCAGCATGTCACATGACTAGAAGGTGCTACAGAGAGGCGCACTACCACCCTGGACATCACACTTGCAGGGTTTTACACACTGTTTCTAGTTGATCATTTGGGCTGATAAGTCAGTGTGTCTGACAGGCCACTGTGTCTGATTGGTATTGTACCACTCGTCATCATTTTATGATCTGATTGGTCACTGGGTATGATTGATAGCTCGAAGAGGCCAATGACCTGCTACGGGCTGAATCGGACACGGCGGCACGGCTAAGGAAGAGTCAGACAGAGATGGCGAAGGCCATGAGTCAGCTGGAGTCACAGAATGGAGAACTGCAGGAGAAGAGTCGAGTGGCCGACGATGCCAGGAGACAGTTGGAGAGAGAACTGTTACAGCTTCAGAACACTCTGGACACAGAGAGACGGACATGCAGCCAGGGATCTGAGGAGATCCGCCAACTACAGGGTATGTACAGTCCAGGACCTGGGTGAGGTAGATGTGTGGAACACTGCAGGGTTCTATATTGTAAAAGGTACAAAGGGTACAACAGACAATACTTGCTGAAAGTTTCTGTTCTGCTAAATGAACTAAAGGTACTCTGGAGAAGATTTCTATTGTGTAGGAGACAATATTATGAAGGACACTAAAGTGGTACACAAGAGAGGATGTTCGCTGTAGGTTGCTATGTTATGAAGGGTACTAAATGTACACAGGCAGTGATATCACGACAGGGTGCTGTACTTTCAGGGGTACGAGGGGTGGTGTATTTTGAGGGGTATCAGGGGTGCCGTATTGTTAGGGCTACGGGAATACTGTATTGTTAGGGGTACTGGGGTGCTGTATTGTTAAGGGTGATATACTTTCAGAGGTACTAGGGGTTTGGTT
>CM045745.1:36697781-36860281 GCA_024760905.1 Plotosus lineatus | reverse complement strand
GATAAATTCTAAACTCGTCAGACATGGGCACTCTATTTAGATGCAAAGTCCTCATCTTGACTAGCCATTAGCTTTTATTATATATGAGATGATGTACTGCTTTAATTGATAGGTTTAGAAAGAAGTGAAGAACGGGTTTAGATCAGTGGAAGAGAAAGAAGATATGCAGGGCCAATCACAGAGCTCTACTGCCCCTAGTGAGAATGTATAGTATTGAAATGGTGACAGGTACAGGTTACTCAGTACTGCTATGACTGTAATGGGTGCTGATGTTCATTCTGTGTGTGTGTGTGTGTGTGTGTGTGTGTGTGTGTGTGTGTGTGTGTGTGTGTGCACGCAGCAACTGGTGGAGGAGAGCACTTACCGTAATGAGCTGCAGATGCAGTTGGACAGTAAAGAAAGTGACAATGAGCAGCTCCGAGAGAAACTAAACGACCTGCAGCTGCGCGTGGAGAACGCCAGTGTGACAAGTCTGCAGCCAGATGAGGTCGACAGTAACACTGCAGGTACACACACACACACACACACACACACACACACACACACACACCAGGTGTGCACAGGTAAGTCTTTGGTCATATCTCATTGTTCATACGTCGTATTTGCTGTCGTGATATTTCACTTCCTAATTTTTGTGGAGTCGTTACTTGTTTGTAAACAAATTGTAATAAGTACAGCTTCCTGTATCATACACAATGCATTATGGGTAGTTTGCATTGACGAGAATATTTCCAAACAGTATGGATTTGAAATCAGTGTGTCCTCGAAAAGAATGAATTAAAGCCTTGTAAACGAAGCCTGTTGTGTTGATAAAGGTGTGTGGATATAAAATCCTCTCTCATGTTCTCTCCCTGTCTGTGTGTCCAGTCTGTTCTCTCATCCTCTTTATCTCCTCTGTTGTTTTTCCTCTGTGAGTAACCTGCACTTTACGTCTGCATCGTGCTCAGAGATTCATTTCAGTTTCTTTTCTGAAATTATTTGCTGTTATTCTGTTTGTTTTTGGCTTGTCTGAGAATAAAAGCATCTTGGGAAGTAGTTGAACGAGTCAGTCTGAGAGGCTGCACTCTGATCAGTGTTGTATTATCTGCTTATTTAATCTCAAGTATCATTTTACAGATTCTAAATACTATTTACAGCAACTTTTTTTAATCAATTATTTCACTTGTGATTAACGTTTGTGCTTTTCCACTCGCATACTTACTAGAAATAATTTGAAAATTTAATTTTAATTAATTAATTTTTTCTCTCTGAATTTATTCGTATCCAATTCCCACACACCAAGTGTGCTTTCCCTATCACATGATCACAATCAATCAGCAAGGGGTATAAACGTGTGCACGCCCCCTCTGTGACACGCAATACTAGCCACCCGCCTCTTTTTGAACTGAGGCGCAGGTGTATTTGCGAGCAGGTCGAACATACTCCGAGTGAAAGCGCTATCCGCCCCCTCGTGCCAGCGAGCTCACAGGTGCCCGTGATTGGCTGGTGACTGCTGTGAGTGACAGGGAAGCGAGCGTAATGTAGGAGGTTGACCAATCGGTTCCCGTTGACTCCATGTCACAGATGGTTGTGGCACTTTGGTACCTATAATCAGAAAAGTGGTTTAAACATCTTGAATTAAGCATCCGTCTTTATTTAAGCAGTCTGTTTACAACAGATCTGTGTGGAAAGAATGTATTTTTACATAATGTGTGGACCTTTGGATACACACAACTGTTCCAAACAAAACCGGCCAAGACTGGACATGGCACAGTATAAATTTAGTCATTTAGTTTAGAAAATGTAAGCATTGAATGAAATGATGGTGCTGGTGGAAAAGCAGTGGTTTGTTCGGCACCTACGAACGTATCACATGCATGTTTTACTTGTAATCATCCTCCCAACTGCTCAACGATCCAGAACATGAGACTGATCAGCGTATGCCTTCAGCAACAGTTCAAAATGGACTGTAGTGGATTTTTGGGTGAAATTTCAAGGGACTTCTAGGTGGGCTTGGTTGCTAATTAGTATTTTCTGTTCATCATAAATAGATGTATTTTATGGTTGCAGTCATTTTTATCTTTATTTGTTGTCTAGTGTCTGGATTTAAACTAAATTCATTTGGTTTTTGTTGAGTCGGTGGCGTAGTGGTTAGTAGGGGTATATACTAGTCCTTCTCAAAAAATTAGCATATTGTGATAAAGTTCATTATTTTCTGTAATGTACTGATAAACATTAGACTTTCGTATATTTTAGATTCATTACACACAACTGAAGTAGTTCAAGCCTTTTATTGTTTTAATATTGATCATTTTGGCAAAAAAAGTAAAGAAAAACCAAAAATGCTTATCTAAAAAAATTATCATATTTCATCCAACCAAATAAAAAAAAGTGTTTTTAATACAAAAGAGTCAACCTTCAAATAATGATGTTCAGTTCTGCACTCAATACTTGGTCGGGAATCCTTTTGCAGAAATGACTGCTTCAATGCGGCGTGGCATGGAGGCAATCAGCCTGTGGCACTGCTGAGGTGTTACGGAGGCCCAGGATGCTTCGATAGCGGCCTTAAGCTCATCCACAGTGTTGGGTCTGGTGTCTCTCAACTTTCTCTTCACAATATCCCACAGATTCTCTATGGGCTTCAGGTCAGGAGAGTTGGCAGGCCAATTGAGCACAGTAATACCATGGTCAGTAAACCATTTAGCAGTGGTGTTGGCACTGTGAGCAGGTGCCAGGTCGTGCTGAAAAATGAAATCTTCATCTCCATAAAGCTTTTCAGCAGATGGAAGCATGAAGTGCTCCAAAATCTCCTGATAGCTAGCTGCATTGACCCCGCCCTTGATAAAACACAGTGGACCAACACCAGCAGCTGACATGGCAGCCCAGACCATCACTGACTGTGGGGACTTGACACTGGACTTCAGGCATTTTGGCATTTCCTTGTCCCCAGTCTTCCTCCAGACTCTGGCACCTTGATTTCCGAATGACATGCAAAATTTGCTTTCATCTGAAAAAAGTACTTTGGACCACTGAGCAACAGTCCAGTGCTGCTTCTCTGTAGCCCAGGTCAGCCGCTTCTGCCGCTGTTTCTGCTTCAAAAGTGGCTTGACCTGGGGAATGCGGCACCTGTAGCCCAGTCCACTGCTTCCACAGGTCCCCCAAGGTCTGAAATCGGCCCTTCTCCACAATCTTCCTCAGGGTCCGGTCACCTCTTCTGTGTTTTCTGCCACACTTTTTCCTTCCCACAGACGACCCACTGAGGTGGCTTGATCGAGCACTCTGGGAACAGCCTATTCGCTCAGAGATTTCTTTCTGTGTCTTACCCTCTTGCTTGAGGGTGTCAATGATGTCCTTCTGGACAGCAGTCAGGTCGGCAGTCTTACCCATGATTGTGGTTTTGAGTAATGAACCAGGCTGGGAGTTTTTAAAAGCCTCAGGAATCTTTTGCAGGTGTTTAGAGTTAATTGGTTGATTCAGATGATTAGGTTAATAGCTCGTTTACACTACCTGAACATGATATGCTCATTTTTTGAGATATGAATTTTGGGTTTTCATGAGCTGTATGCCAAAATCATCAGTATTAAAACAATAAAAGACCTGAAATATTTCAGTTGGTGTGCAATGAATCTAAATTATATGAAAGTTTAATTTTATCAGTACATTACAGAAAATACATTGCAAGAAGTTAAATTAAGTGAGCCTGTTCTTTACAGTATTTATTTTTTATCTCAAAAAGAGAAATCGGCAACATTCAAAATGTTATTTTTAGTCATTAAAATAAAAATTCTAAGTGTCAGAAAAAAAAAATCGACTTTATGAAAATGTAATATTTTCAACTTTGGCATTAACCCTGAAATAGAACTGCATACTGAGTAAAATTACTTATTTAAACATGTTAAATACACACAAACATTAGAGTAGTGTAATTGCATCCAGTGCTTGTATTAGCATATTGTGAAGCCTTAATCATGAATGCACGCATATGACATTTTAATTTTTAATGTCAGGTCAGGTTTTTCGTGCTACTGGTAACACGTAAGCCAGCACAACCTGTTGCATGGTCTAATGGTCGGCGATTAAATCGGCTCCCTCACCAGGTTCTAAATTTTGCTGAGTAGGGTGGCTAGCTAGAGTGGTAGTACCTTCCCCATCAAAGGCCCTTTGGCTGAGGATCATGTCCCATGGTAGACCTGGTCCACCTAGCTGGCTGTATGGCCGCTTCCTGTTCGGCCATAAGCCTTGCCAGCTGCTGGTAGGACAATCATGAACTTCTGCTTTGCCGATGACATCGACAGGCTTGCAGGAAAGGAAGAGGAACTAGTGAACCTAGTTAAATGTCTTGACACGACCTCCGCAGCCTACATCATGCAGATCAGTGCAGAGAAGACAAAGCTGATGTCAAACAACACAAATGGCACCAACACTGTGACCTCAGGAACAGCAGTGAGAAGCTGGAGACAGTCACATGCTTCAAATACCTAGAAGCAATTGTGACGGACCAAGGATACAAGCCTGAAATGCTGGCCAGGATTGCGCAGACCACCGCAGCGCTTACAAAACTCAATCATCTGGAGTGACAGAAACATTGCCATCAGCTCAAAGATTTGACTGATTCGTTCCCTGGTCACGTCCATTTTTCTGTAAGAAGCTGATCTTGAGAGAAGGATCCAGGCCATGGAAATTAGATGCTTTCGGCAACTCCTCGGCACTTCTTACAAAGATCACATCACAAACGAAGCAGTACGGAACAGAATTACGCAAGCCATTGGACCCCACGAAGACTTATTGACTACAGTGAAAAAACGCAATCTCAAGGGGTTTGGACATGTCACACAATTATCAGGGCTTTCCAAGACAGTCCTGCAAGGCACAGTGCAGCAAGGAAGGAGGAGAGGCAGACAAAGGAAGAGATGGGAAGACAACATCCAAAATGGACAGGCCGAAAGCTGAGCGACGCAGTGAGAGAGTCCGAGAGATGAGGAAAATGCTGGGAGCTGGTTGGCAGATCAATAGTGGTGCCCCAAACGGTCGTTCAGACTACGGGATAGATAGATACTAATGGCAACATAGCGATGCGCATAGGCCTGCTGGGGCACATGCTGCTCGTAGAACACTTACAGCAACACTGACAGCTCAGGAAAGTCCATCAAACTTTACAGTAATAACAATATATGCAATATCATTTATCATATAAATCAAATTAATATGATCATTATGCTGGAGAGAAGTGGAATGTAATTTACTGGAATCTGGACCGATTTGGAGCATGTTGAGCCTGAGGCTGAGTTCGCAAGTTGTGTGACATTATTTTTTTCAGAGTCGACAGAGATATTATTGCCGCGTTAAGCAAAAAAAACCAACAAACAAACCAAAAAAATATGCATGGTTAATGTGCCTTGTTGGAGATCAGGTTCATGGGAGCGATTCCCTCTTTTGCGCATTTTAAAATAAATGTTTAAGCTCTATGTTTAAAATCTAGATGCTGTAAGTCAGTACATTTCTGAGCAATCAGCAACATGAACCGTGGTTTTGTTTTTACCGGGAATTTCCGTATCCTGTTTAAAAACAAATTCTATTAGCTGAAGGCCTTCCTGACAATCCGCACTGCCCACTCATGGCATGGGTCTTATTATACCGGGCTCTCCATACACTGAATGACTGTAGATAAGAGGACGGAAACACAATTGTGTCAGGATTGCATGCCAGGACCTCTGCGGTCGCCAATTTTTTTTATTTTTTTTTCAATGAAAGCATTACTTCCGGTTCAATTAGCGGGAATAGCAGAAGTTTTTACTTATTATTTTAAAAAAAAAATTATTTAACTGTTCCGAAGCTTCAGAGTATCGCAATACGTCTTGTTTGCATGTTAGACTCGGTTTAAACTGATAAACTGGTTTTATAGCGCAGCCCTAGTGGTTAGGGTGCTGCGCTCATGTCATGATCGGAAGGTTGTGTGTTCAAATCCCAGTTAGACCCTTACTGTGTTCAGACCCATGGGCAAGGTCTCAACCCAAGTGTGCCTCTGTTTACCCAGCAGTATAAATGGATACCAGTATAATATACTGGGAAGTTAACCTGCGATGGACTGGCATCCCATCCAGGGGAAGTTGTACTACTCGTTTCACACCATGGAAACCGGGGATAAGCACCGGCCTGATGAGCCACTATGGCTCAGGTGTAAAAAGCCCAAAGGACGTTACCTTTTTATCTGGTTATAGTCAGTACCAGGTACTAATTGTACCTGGACCTGTCAGGTTTGGATAGAATTCTATTGGAATATAGTCTGTTTTGGACAAAAGTCCTCTGGGGTAGAGTCAGGTTTAAACAGAATGGGTGTAAATTTCACATTCTGTCTGTTCTGGGCAGAATTTTACTGGGGTATCGTCTTGTGTTCTACTGAATACAAGTGCAACAGCGTGAGATTTGCATAGAATTTTACTGGACTATAGTTGGGTTTGGACAGAAAGTTGGTTATTCGAGTTTCTGGACAGATTTTTCCTGTTGAAGCTCTTATTTTTTGACAGAATTCTACTGGAGTTAGTCATGTTTGGAAGGTTTGTCCATTGCATATCTTCAATTTGAGTCATAGAGAAATAGCACGTCCTCAAGTTTATTTAGTTCCACACATGGTGCTGTTAGTTTTATTTAGGTTTCACTGAAATATCAAACCCAGCTGAATTTCTAATGCATGTTCCCAGTCAAGCACTGCTTAACCTCTCATTACATGAACATTAACCAACAGAAGATATACAACTCATGAAATCCCAGAGAATTCGCTCAGCTCGTCTGACATATGCAATGCCACACATTTGTGTTCCTGATCTTCTCTAGCGGGCCCTACGTTGGTGTTTTTGATGGACATGTGACCTTTGGGAGCGATGGTTCTGGTTTGCCGGTTTATTTGACGCTTAAGTTTTGACCTTTTTAGACGAATTTTCAATCACTGCATGTTCTGCTTAATACTTGAGGTCACAGTAAAAGTGCTGGAATTTAATTTAGCTTTTTTAAATGACTCCCGCAGAGTCAAGATTGGAAGGCTGGCTCTCGATACCAAACAGAGTCAATATCAAGCGATATGGATGGAAGAAGCAGGTACGGGTTCAACTTCCTAAAGTAAATGAAATAAAATGCCGATGACGAAGCTGCCGCTGCTTTGCTCCGAGGCTTTTTGAGTGACTTCGTTTGTGTTCTCTTTTTCAGTATGTTGTGGTTAGCAGTAAGAAGATCCTGTTCTATAATGATGAGCAGGATAAAGAGCAGTCCAATCCCTCCATGGTGCTTGACATTGAGTAAGTTTATTTATTTAAAAAAAGGTTAATATTTAAGTGGCAAGTTTTACTGTTAGGGGACACATGTATTTGATGGAAAAGTCATGACATTTATGATGGTTCACAGAAGTACCCTTCCTTTTATTTTCTATGCAACATAATTAATATAGAATGAAAGCTTAAAACAATTTATACAGGTACTATATATATATATATATATATATATATATAGATATATATATATATATATATATATATCGCAATATTTAATAAATTGTTAGTTGTAGACCTGTAAAAGTTATTCAGGAGTTCATAGTAATAAGTGCACTTGGTGGGTATAATTTTTATATTTACTTTTTAATTTTTATTAATATTATCATCATTGTTATTATTTTCATTTTTATCACTATCATCATCATCATCATCATCATCATCTTCGGCTTAATCCGGGGTTGAGTTGCGGAAGCAGCAACCTAAGCAATGAGGTCCAGACATCCGTGTCCAGAAGCCATGTTGTTGGTGGTATTAGCCCCTGGTAGGGTCACTCAAGGCAAACACGTCCTAGGTAAAGGTCCAGACAAAGCACGGTTCAAAAGACCTCTATGAAAAAACTAAAAACAAGGATGCAGTTTCCCTTGCCCAGACGCCTGTCACTGGGGGGCCTCCTGGAGCCAGGCCTCGGGGTAGGGCACAAAGGCTAGCGCCTGGTGGTCGAGCTTCTGCCCATAAAGCCCGGCCGCACCCAGCCCAAAAAGAAGACACCCATTCCGCTTTTTTCATCCATGGCTAATCTCATGCCTGCTAACTTCATAAATTTAAGGATGTTCCTGGCCATGTGCTTTTGTTTATGTTCGTGTTGATTGGCTCAATGTGCCATGTGCTAAAGTTGACATTCGTGTTGATTGGCTCGATTTTACTTCCGGGAAAATGTTTAAAGGAACAGCACCAGGAGGGAGAAATAAGGGATCTTTTTTTATTATTATTTATTTATACTGTTTTCTGTTTATTTTCAACTTTTATGTAAGTAGTTTGGTTCATACCACAAAATTAATAACACTGTTATTATTCGTGTTTTCCACCTCGATGGTAAGAAGCACTTACCGTTCCACTTCGCTGGTAACATTTTAATAAGCGCCCACCCACTCCAATTTTTTTATGCGCCCTGGGCACCTATTATGTTGAATACGGTAGTATTATTAGTTCTGTAAAAATATTATCGGTGCATTAATGGTGATATGACTTTTGTTCCCTGATGGTAAAACTGGCCGTATGTATTTAATTATATTACATAAAACTAATAAAGTACATTTTTCTTTTTGTTTAGCAAACTCTTCCATGTGCGTCCAGTAACACAAGGGGATGTTTATCGTGCAGAGTCAGATGAAATTCCCAGAATATTTCAGGTTGCTTCAGATTACCATCATCATGAAATAAAGAAGCGTTTCATTTTTTTAAATTATTGGATTTGTTAATAAAGGTAAAGTGTTTTTATGGAAAGGCTGAAAATTGTTGCCCTACAGATTCTTTATGCTAATGAGGGTGAATGCCGAAAGGAAGCAGACATGGAGGCTATTCCTCAAGGTGAGAAAACGAACTGCCTGGCTCATAAGGGGCATGAGTTCATCCCTACGCTCTACCACTTCCCCACAAATTGTGAGGCCTGTGCCAAGCCACTGTGGCATGTCTTCAAACCACCACCTGCACTTGAATGCCGCCGATGTCATGTCAAATGCCACAAAGACCACCTGGACAGAAAGGAGGACGTCATTGCACCATGCAAAGGTATCTGCTGATATCATATCTGATCATGGCTAGTTTATACTCTCACCCAAACTGAATTATGTGAAATTCCGTCCTTGCCCCACAGTGAACTATGACGTGACGTCAGCACGTGACATGCTCCTGCTTGCTCTCAGCCAGGACGAGCAGAAGAAATGGATTGGCCATCTTGGCAAGAAGATTCCCAAAACACCTCCATCTAGTTTCTCTCGCGCCTCCCCTCGCACCTTGAGCACGCGCTCAGTAGCTAATCAGTCATTCCGCAAAAACCCAAAAAACCTCTCTACGAAGTCCAGGTAAAAATAATGACTTAATTCTTTTCGTAATAGAGGATTAGTATAATTTGGCATAAGACGGCTCATAGGAGTCATGAATGGAGAACCTAGACGTGTGGGAATAGGGGTTTCAGGGATGTGGCTGGTGTTTGTAGCAGAGGGGAGAGAGGTTTATGGTGGGGTTCGAGTGGGTTCTAAATAAATGGCTGTGCATCATATGAGAGGAATGACCTGAAGGGATTGTGGAAGAGGGCCAAAGGGTCTTCAGAAAGGACTAGGCACCTTGAAAGGGGTTCTTAAAATGGTACACAGGCGTGCTAACGATTGTGGAAAGTGAAGGATTTATTGTAAGAGTGGCACTTGGAAGTAGACTCGTTTTTTGGGGAAACGTCTAACAGGATTAAAGGCAGCAGTAATCGGATTAGAGCAGATTAGATGAGTAACAGTACTACTACTACTACTAAGAGTACTTGGAGCAGAATTATGGATAGTAGTTTGGTCCTTAATTCCACTTCCAATATGCTTGCAGCAAAAGATTTGTTTTGTTAGAAAGGTTTTGGTTGTTTCATCAGCATAGTTGGAATAACAGAAGAAGAAGAACATTTAAGCTTTATTTGCAATAACGAACAGCAGTGGAATACGTAGTAACTTGTTGTTCTTTTGGACTCTAACAGTGGGATACATGGGCTGGAGGTGCAGTGGTTAGGGTCGTAATTGAGAAGTCGTGGGTTTGAATCCCCTTTAGTCCCCCAGCGTGATCCGACCCTAGGGCAAGGTCTTATCCATAAGTGTGCCTCAATCTACCCAATTTAGAAGACTGGGATGCATTCAGGGACAGCAGTTAGAATGTCGGTAATGGGTAAGTTCTAAGGCTGGTATCAGAGGGTTCAGGGTGGACGTTTGATGTCTATGTTGTGTGAAGGACTTGGGGGCACTGGTAGTAGGAATGTTGGAAACAGTGTGATTTGAAGGGTGGGTATTGGATGGATCACGGTAGAGATTTGTTGTAAGAGCACTAAATGTCGAAGCAGGTGATGCAATCAAATGTACAAGTAAGTTCTTACAACAGAATGCAGCAAGTGAGTAAAACAGAAAATGGTAGGTGGGGTTTTTAATGAAAGCTGGGTAGCAGAAGCAGGTGAAGTTCATTATTGGCTGTTTGTGTTGTAGCAGGGCTCAATCCAACCTTCACGCTGCAGACACATCATCCAGCTCCTGCTGACATCAACATCACAAGGAGAGTTCGGCATAGCCTTTCGTCAGTTACCCTCCATATCTACCACTCCGTACTTCCCTCTCTGGGTTCACATGGGGATTATAGTTCAGTGTTGTTGCTTTTTTAAGATTCCTGCTTTACCAAGCTAAAAGCAAAAGTTTTTTAAGGCTGCAAACCAATATATAATAAATCACCTAATTCATTGAAATTTACATGAACTTTCTATCAACATCTAGTGGTGACACCTAGTGGAGGGCACTGGTTGATTGACATGTTTGACGAATTCTGCTGCCTTAAAAATCTTTTCGGGAAGTTTTGAGGAAAGGGCTTCTGTGTTGTGGCTCAGTGGGGGACATCTTCAAGGGTATTGTGGTACAAATATGTATCCGGTCTGTCACAACAAAGTGGGTCAGCTGTGGTGGGTCATCTTCACTTCTTGAAGGTTTACCATCACTAAGCATGAAGGCATATTCTTACACTGTGTCTGTGTTTGCTTGTTTATATTTATGGTAAAAAAAATGAGATTTAATAATGATCCTAATACTATAAACTGACAACTAAACCAGGCATGTGACGATATAAAAATTCCATCTTGTGACCGCCTTTGGTTTTATTTTAATACTCGCTCTAAGATTATTAAAGCTTTTGTCCCAGCTTGATGGACTATTCCTTTGAAGAAATTTGTCCAAAATCGAGACCCTTACACTATGTTCACACTAGGAGAAAGTATCAGGCAGGCTAGCTTTGTTTGTGTTTTTCAGCGCTGAGATGCTCCTGATTGGCTTGAATGATGTGTACCTGAAATGAGTTCCAATTTAAACAATTTAATCTTATGTCATTATAGGTCCACATATTACATTTTTACAGAGATTCATAAAGGAAGAAAATAGCATAAGTAGCTCGTAACACTGGAGAATGTATCACTCATAGATATCAGTTGGTTTTGCTAACATAAAGAGTAAGATGACTAGCATTTATTATTATTATTATTATTATTATTATTATTATTATTATTATTATTATTGTGTCATGCTCATATGATAACAGCAATGGCTGCTAGTGTGAACACAAGGCTAGAGGTCTTTAAGCTATCTATATACAAGCCCATGTAATTAGTTTGCCATTCCAAAATGATGGATCCTCGTCACATGACTGATTGAAACGACTGTTGCCTGCATTGCTGTTAGTGAGAATATCATCCCCTGTTCAAAGAAACTGCAAACCATTTTTTCCTTTTCTCTTTTTCTCCCTTCCAGCTAACCACCTAAATCTTCTCTCTGAAACATTGGGACTTCTCAATTGGGACTTTATGCATCACTGATTAATAAACCAATAAATACACACCATAAACAGAAGCATGTAAAGATAAATAATGGAATTAACCCTAATTCGCCATTTCACCCTGGATGACAGAGAAGCTGGTGGGAAAAGGCTCCTCCTGCCCTCTAGGTGTTTTAAAACAGCTCATGATGGAACATGAGTTGCTCTGAAGGGAACTTTGATGGGATTGATTGTAAAGATTCTTTGTTCTTTTTTTGGGGGGGTGGGGGGGTTGACTCTAAATCGGCGACTGCATTGTTCCAGCAAACCTCGGCCTGATGGACTCTTAGCCTTTCCTGGATTTTTGAAATTAACACGGGGCAATAATCACAACAGAGTACTAAAGTACTGAATATTAGTCTTTTTGTTTTTGAGGAGCATGCAAGATCATTACAATCTATGCATATTGTTATAATAATTATTGTTATTGTTGTATTAAATCCTCCAAGCTGCAGGAATTCCATCAGAATGGCTGAAGGAACGGTTCAATTCCATTGACATTTTTTGTTTATTTGGGTACAGTTATTTCTGAAATGTTTGCTTTGTAATGTTTTATATATATATTTTTTGGTAATGTATTTCCTTACTTTGAATTCCTAGATGAATGGTTAAAAAAGAAGCATTTAAATTAACAACTGTAAAACTGCACTGTTTGAATTGTAAGTTATTTGTAGAAGACTAAAACAGGTGTAGTGTTCAACCCACTTAGTGCCTTACCCACGCTTAAGAATATTTCTACTGCCATGACTATTTGTGTTCCTCTTCAGAATGGTAAATCCTAACGATTGATTTTTTTTTTATGGAAAACCCCCCCCCCCCAAAAAACTTCATTGTCCATCCTATGGTTTTATCAGGTTTGTCTGTCACATATTGAATGCATTGTTCACTGGAATCTTCAGGCTTCCTGTTTACTGATAGAGATGGCGCTCTCTCTCTGGGGTGGAGGAGTTGCGTTGGTGTTGGACTAGTGCAGAGATTTGAATTTTTCATAAATGTTGAGACATTAAAGTTTAGTCTAAGGTTTGTCCTGCTTTCCACCTGAAGACGAAACACGCCAAGCAGTTAGAATGTTTAGCTAAATTTACAATTTTAGAGCCTTTATATTGGTTCTCTACCTACCTGAGAAGTCTACTCTAGGTATGTTGACTATTTGAATGCGATCATGCTAACAATACCATAAGTGTTAAATATCGCAGTATATCTATTATATATTGTGTAACTGATAAATGATAGACTTCAAAGTTGTACACTAGAAAGTGTGCCAATGAGTGGTTGATTTGCCCTCTTGTCCTCCATTTAAATAATTTCTAACATGTCCCAGATCAACTCCTTCTCAGTCGCATCCTAGTTGACTGCCACGTTGTACACAAATTAGCATTTTTCCATCCTAGCAAATAGTTTATTTCAGAGTAACCAGACGTACCTGAGTTTTAAGAGGCGGAGCTTCAGTTAACCTCAAACAGTAAGTGTAAGTTATGTGACATCATCATGATTTTTTTCCTCCACTTGCTTCTGAAGCTCGGTGTATCACATTTTATTTTTGTATTAAATGCTGGTGTTAATTGCTTCACAAGTTTAATCTTGTTAACTTCTTGAGCACTGTTGCATTAATGTGTCAGATGCTGATGTTGGTACCGTCTTCAGCGTTCTGTCACTGTATAGCTAGCCAAGTGAATGGTGAGCTAGCTAAATTTGAACTGGTATATCAATACTACGTGATTAGTATTACTAGTATCAAAGTGTTAACTGAAACTATTGAAGCAGGATGTTGAGCCAAAGTGGAGAAAAGTGTTTCTGATGATGTCATATGATCAGTTTTCTGATTGGTTAATGAAATGTAACTGCCGTCATTAAACTCGGGGCACTTTTTATTCAATGAAAACCTGAAAAAAAAGCTGATTGGAACTGAACGAGAGATCTTGTTCATTGCGTATGATTTCTGTCATGTTTAAAGTTGTAGCCCCTCCCTCTACTTTTCCTCAACAAAGTCTTGTTTGTTTGTTTTTTTGTTTGTTTTTCACCCATCAACAAGCGAGACAGAGATCATAAATACCTCCTCAGTTATTCGCTACAGTTTTTAGGTTGTGTTCAGTTAAATGAAGCACTGGAACTATGGTGGCCATCTACTTCAATGAACTGCATGTTTCAATGAGGCCACATTGATGTGTGTCAATAAACATTATCTTTATCACCTTTACTGCCTCTGTACATCCCCCTGTTCCAGTGCAAATGCTGGATGTGACAGTTATTGTTGGGTGAAAGAGTGTAGTGTTGGGGTTGGTGTGAATGTTGGCTGCGAGAGTCAGTGTTGTTGCAAGTGTTGATGGGAAAGTGAGTGTTGGGGTGAGTATTGGTGCAAGAGTGATTGTTCAGGGGTGTGTGTTGAGGGCGAGTGTTGGCATTGAGGATGCATGTTGATGTTTAGGGTGAGTTGGGATTAGTGTTTGTGTTGAGGGTTAGTGTTGCGGAAGTGTTGAGAGTGAGTGTTGGCATTGAGAGTTGGTGTTGAGGGAGAATGTTGTGCAAGTGTTGGTGTTTTGGGACTGTTGGTGTTGAGTGTGTTGGTGTTAAGAATGAGTGTTGGTGTTGAGGGTGAGTTGGGATTATTGTTGGTGTTGGGGATGAGTGTTGGGGAGTGTTGGTATTGAGAGTTGGTGGTGAGTTGGGGTTAGTGTTGTTGAGAGTGAGGTGGGGGAGTGTTGATGTTAAGAATGAGTGTTGAGGGTGAGTTGGGATTAGTGTTGGTGTTGAGGGTGAGTCTTGGGGAGTGTTGGTCTTGAGGGTGAGTTGGATTAGTGTTGATGTAGTTATGAGTTTTTATTGGGGGGGTTTGAGTGAGTTGGAGTTAGTGTTGCTTGTTGAGGGTGAGGGTTGGTGGTGACAGTGACTGTTGAGGCGAGTGTTGGTGTTGAGCATGAGTTGGTGTTGGTGTTGAGTAAGAGAATAAGAATCATCAGTGATTAAAAGGAATGTTTTTATTGGTACAGTTTGTATGGAGTATTGTACAGAGTGTTGTTGATGGGCAGTGCATCCTGGCTGATGCACTACTTATCACATACCCTGTCCCCTCTCTCTCTCTCTCTCTCTCTCTCTCTCTCTCTCTCTCTCTCTCTCTCTTTCTCACACACACACACACACACACACACACACACTTTTTGTTTCTGTTCGGTTGGGGTTTTTTGGTGGCAGCCACTTAGAGCAACCTGAGAATGCAGTGCAAATGGAGAGGATGCAGGTTTAACCCAGTTTGTGTATAATAGAACCCATCTCTGTTGGGTTTTTTTTAAGTAAATAAATATCCTGTGGTCCTGGTAAAATCCAGTTCTAACCTGTTTCAGGGAAGTAAGGACATTTTTAAGAGACTTTGATAAAACTTGGAGAGGAACCGGACTCAAAAGTGTACCCTGTCTTTATTTGGGTAAAAGCAGATAAGTTAAAATCTCGCTGTTTAGATGGACATATTAAGTATTGAGTAATTCTGATAGGCCACTCTACACCATTTTGGGACGAGGACCTGGTAATCAGGGGGGCAGTGGTGGTCTAGTGGTATAAGGCACCGGATCGCTGATCCAAAGGTTGGGGGTTCGAGTCCCACTCTGCACAAGGTTGTCACTCCCCCCCCCCCCCCCCCCAGTGGAGCTAACTGGGTTATCAAAGGCCGGCCATGTCTCTCACTGTCTATGGTGCGAGGCATGTAAAAGAACCATTGCTGACTTTCGACAAGAGTAGGCTGCAAAGCCGCCAGCGTCTTTCCGCCCTGCGATGGCCTGGCGAGCTGTCCGGGGTGTACTCTGCCCTCGCCCGAAGTTGGCTGGGATGGGCGCCAGCCTCCCCGCGACCCAAGTTAGGATTAAGCGGGTACAGAAAATGAACTGATGATGATGATGATGATGATGGACCTGGTAATCACATCACATTGCATTCTGGGTAGGTTTACTAGACACGGCCTGAATTTGGAAGTTCATGCACACCTTCACCAAATGCATCATTTTCAACTAAACCTTCCCCCCAGTTTGCACTGCTTACTCTGAGAAAAGGAGCCGGTCTCAGGGCGGTCAGGATTATGACTTTATTTAAATCAGATTCAGAATCATTCATTGATCCCAGATGAAATTGTGTACACATGGTTCTCCACACCATGTAAAGCAGCAATATGAAGATAAGTCTCGATATACAGTCGTGTTCAAAACAGACGCAGTGTTTAAAAACATCAATAAAGTTTGAACTTCTTTGAATCGCTTTTATTTCTATCCACACAGATGCATTGGGAACACGACACATACAATTCCAAATCAAAACATGAAGAAAAATAGATCAAATTTGTGTAATTCCTTTAAAGAAATAGAAGAAAACTGAATATTCAACTGTTTCAAAAAAAAAATCTTTTTTTTTTTCTTCTTTATAAACTCTAACGTTCAGTGTATAAACTGAAAGATGTTTGTGTTTGTTTTGTTTTCCTTTAAATCTCTGAACTAATATTTATTTGTATAAACACTGTTTCTGAGTCCCGCTACACATCTGGGTTACATGTAGTCGACCAACATCTGTGAGTAAGTGTTTCAGTCCGAGATGTTTCGACTACATTACACAGATTTTCTGGGTTTTGCCACAGATGATGTATGTTTGATGTCACCCCACAAATGTTCTGTTGGAATTAGGTCTGGGTTCGGGCTGCCGCTACAGAACGTCAGTCTCGACAATCGGGAACTGAGATGTTGCCGTTTACTGGTGTGTTTGGGGTTATTGTCTTGATGGAACCCATTTTAATGGCATTTCCTCTTCAACATGAGGTAGCATGACCTTCTTAAATGTTTTGATGGATTCAAACTGATCCAGGATCCCTGGGATGTGATAAATAGGCCGGTCACCTTAGTATGAGAAACATCCCCAAATCATGATATTGGTGCCACCAGGCTTCACTGTCCTCACAGTGTACTGTGGATTCAATTCAGTATGGGGGGGGAGAGCAAAAAAAGAACCATTTTGTTTTCATCAGTCCACAGGATGTTGCTTCTTTTTCTTTATTCCAGTCAGTGTGCTCTTCGGTGAATTGAAACCTCTTCATGTCTTTTTTTTTTTTTTTTTTTTTTTCTCAAGCAGTGGGACGTTGCGGGTTCTTTTTGCCCATCGCTTGGCTTCACAAATGCGTCTTCTAATTGTAACAGAAATCACATGTAACTTCAGACCTTTTCTGATCTTCCTGGAGCTGACTGGTGGCCAAGTTCTTGCCATTTTGGTTCTTGATCCATTTGAACGGTAGATTTTCTTCCACGTCTTCCAATCATTCGGGATCATTTCAGCTGAACACAATCATTTTCTGTTCTTAATGTTTCCTCCTCTCCAATCAACGTTTTAATTAGGGTACGCTGTTCTTCTGAAGAATGTGAGGAATGACCCATTTTCCTCCGAATTTCAGAGAGAAATGTTTATAACCAGCAGGTACAACATTTCCTGCTCTCATTTCTTAAGTTAGGACAATGACTGGCGTCACTAATTGAACTCCACACTGATATTATTCTCAACACGAACCTTTCAATTAGTGATTCAATTCCACAGAATCAGCAACATGTGGGTCAGGACTGTTGGATTTTATTACTCTGCTACACCTGATAGTATATTATTTACCACGGTGAAACATCATTTCTACCAAAAACACTGATTGGTCAGGTTAGTGACGTCTGGCAGATTATTTTAAACACAAGTGTAAGAAAAAAAAAAAATATTTACAGCATTTGGTAGACGCTTTTATCCAGAGCAACTTACAATTATCATTTTTTATATATATGTGTATATATATATATATATATATATATATATATAAGTGTGAAATGAGAAGTGAGTGAGATGTATATAATCAGGTAGAGGAATCGGGTGGAGTCAGGGATGTGTATGTAATAAGCAGTCGAGTGTAAATGTAGAGCAGTGGATGTTGGTTGTGTTTGGACGGGTTTGTACAGTGTAGTGTTCACAGGTATGACTGATTTCCTGTGTGGTTCAGTGGTACGTTTTGGTGGTATCGGTCTCCCCACTGAACGCCTCTGATCAGCGGGTTGTGATGAAGCGGGTTGAAGGTATCGTTCAGTGCCATCTTTATTTTGGAAAACATTCTCCTCTCCGACACCACCATCAGAGGGTCCAGTTCCATCCCCACAACGTTACCGGGCTCATGAATCAATGTGCATTTGTGACCCTCGGCTTGCTGCCCCAGCATGCCACAGCATTGGCCACAACAGACTCCTAGGACATCCTGAGTAGCGTCCGACGTGTGCAACCACCTCAACCTCCTCAAAAAATAGAGAGAGTTTCTTGTAAGAGACGAGTTCATTTCATCTATTATTTCTTCCATCCCGCAGAGGCAGAAGTTCATGTATGCTGGAAGTTCTTTAGCTTTGGGTCTGTCCATGGTTTGTCCAGCCTTCCGCAAACCTGTAAGAATACACTGCTGGAATGTTTGCAGACAGGCAGGTATAAGCGGTGATTATTTGTGAGCTTCATTGCTAACACACGCTTAAAGTTCTGTCCGCAAGATCAAGGGCACGATTTGTGATGGCCACTCCGATGGCCGACTTTGTTGTCTTGCAGCCATTTTCCTGCAGCCTCGGAGGTCTTCCTGGTAGCAGCTCTACATTTCTGTTTGATGTCTTGAGCTGCAACTTCCAGACATTCTCATCTTGTTCCTACCTCATGATGGTTATAGCACAGGTGAGCTCGAAATTCTTGCAGGTGTAACTTCCAGCCTGTGGAACAAGCTGCCTCTGGATGTAAGACTGCGCCCCCTGGCTGTTTTTAAATCCCATCATGAAACGCATTTTTATTCCATGGGATTCAAAACATTCATTCATTTTCCAAATTGCTTAATTGTCCCACAAGGGTCATGGGGAGGCTGGAGCTTATCTCAGCAGACAGTGGGAACGGTATGGTACACCCAGGACTGTTCACCAGATCATCACAGGGCCTACACAACACGTAACCCTTTTTCAGGTTTCGAGGGGTTAGCATGACCACCTCGGAGCAAAGTGGTCCTGGGTTCAAGTCGCAGGCTTGGGCATTTGTGTGTAGTTAGCTTGTTTTATCTGTGCATGCGTGAGTTTCTTCCAGGTACTCCAGTTTCGTCTGTGTGTGTGTGTGTGTGTGTGTATATATGTGTGTGTCTGTCTGTGTGTGTGTGTGTGTGTGTGTGTAAAAACATCCTTTCCTGGCCGCAGTACTGCAGGGAGTCAGAGGAAAACAGTTACAGCATAAAATCAGGATTTCATTCTGAAAGGTTTTACTGCATCCAGCCGACGATCGCAATTACGTGAGCTGAAATTCTACCCAATGATGAAGTAGCCCTGGTTTAAATGAGGGTCAGATCATTCTGATTTGTGAGATTTAGTATATACTTGGATCTGGTCCTAGGAGGAACAAATGTGATAAAAAGCTTTGCGGTGAAAAAAATACATTTGTTTTAATAATAGTCTGAAAACGCAAACTATAAAAGCACATCGATCACTTTGTACATGAACTTTTAAAATAAAACACTTTCTGAAAAATATATCCTGGTCCTTCTCAAAAAATGAGCATATTGTGATAAAGTTCATTATTTTCTGTAATGTACTGATAAAAATTAAACTTTCATATTTTTAGATTCATTGCACACCAACTGAAATATTTCAGGTCTTTTATTGTTTTAATTCTGATGATTTTGGCATACAGCTCATGAAAACCCAAAATTCCTATCTCAAAAAATTAGCATATTTCATCCGACCAATAAAAAGAAGTGTTTTTAATACAAAAAAAAAAGTCAACCTTCAAATAATGATGTTCCGTTCTGCACTCAATACTTGGTCGGGAATCCTTTTGCAGAAATGACTGCTTCAATGCGGGCGTGGCATGGAGGCAATCAGCCTGTGGCACTGCTGAGGTGTTACGGAGGCCCAGGATGCTTCGATAGCGACCTTAAGCTCATCCACAGTGTTGGGTCTGGAGTCTCTCAACTTTCTCTTCACAATATCCCACAGATTCTCTATGGGCTTCAGGTCAGGAGCGTTGGCAGGCCAATTGAGCCCAGTAATACCATGGTCAGTAAACCATGTACCAGTGGTTTTGGCACTGTGAGCAGCTGCCAGGTCGTGCTGAAAAATGAAATCTTCATCTCCATAAAGCTTTTCAGCAGATGGAAGCATGAAGTGCTCCAAAATCTCCTGATAGCGAGCTGCATTGACCCTGCCCTTGATAAAACACAGTGGACCAACACCAGCAGCTGACATGGCACCCCAGACCATCACTGACTGTGGGGACTTGACACTGGACTTCAGGCATTTTGGCATTTCCTTGTCCCCAGTCTTCCTCCAGACTCTGGAACCTTGATTTCCGAATGACATGCAAAATTTGCTTTCATCTGAAAAAAGTACTTTGGACCACTGAGCAACAGTCCAGTGCTGCTTCTCTGTAGCCCAGGTCAGCCGCTTCTGCTGCTGTTTCTGGTACAAAAGTGGTTTAACCTGGGGAATGCGGCACCTGTAGCCCAGTCCACTGCTTCCACAGGTCCCCCGAGGTCTGGAATCGGCCCTTCTCCACAATCTTTCTCAGGGTCCGGTCACCTCTTCTGGTTGTGCAGCGTTTTCTGCCACACTTTGTCCTTCCCACAGACGTCCCACTGAGGTGACTTGATCGAGCACTCTGGGAACAGCCTATTCGCTCAGAGATTTCTTTCTGTGTCTTACCCTCTTGCTTGAGGGTGTCAATGATGTCCTTCTGGACAGCAGTCAGGTCGGCAGTCTTACCCATGATTGTGGTTTTGAGTAATGAACCAGGCTGGGAGTTTTTAAAAGCCTCAGGAATCTTTTGCAGGTGTTTAGAGTTAATTGGTTGATTCAGATGATTAGGTTAATAGCTCGAGTAGCTTTTCATCATCTGCTAATTTTTTGAGATAGGAATTTTGGTTTCATGAGCTGCATGCCAAAATCATCAGTATTAAAACAATATGCTAATTTTTTGAGGAGGATTAGTAGAAGCATCCATTGTAGTGTCTGTGCTCCTAACTGACCTACACCCTCTTCACCAGTAGAGGGCACCAGAGCTTCAGATTAAAAAAAAAAACGAAAAAAACAAACAAACCTCCCAATATACTCTACTGGGTTTGCAGAGGCTGGGGCCAGTTCGGGGTGCACCTTGAACAACTCATCAGTCCATCACAGGGGCTATGGACACTAAGAGGCAATTTAAACACCCAATTAGCCTAATGTGTATGTGTTTGGACTGTGGGCAGAAACCTACATAAGTCTGGGAAAAGTAGACAAACTCCATCTAAAAATGGGACTCGAACCCAGGCTCTTCTTGCTGTCAGGTGCACCATGATGCCACGCCCTCTCAATACAGTAGATTCTAAAGTAAAAAATAGTGCAGTAGTTTTACGGATTCGATGACAGCTATGAAGAGAAAAAAATTCTCTTGCAGAGTGTAAGATTTCAGGGCCAAAGATCGTGGAACTGATTGGATCATCCCATCAGGCCTCGAGGATTCACGCTGATCAAAGCTTAACGAATCGTTCATGTCAAGGAGAAAGAAGAACCTGTTGTACACCCCCTGTATGTCTCTCTGAACGACGGCGTTGTTAGAAGGAAAAGCGAGTATTTTGTAGTGAAGCGGATAAATTGGAGTTGTTTCTCTCATACACAGCAACAGAACCATCCCCAACACAACCCGGACCAATCCTTCATCAACTCGGCGCTTCTCAGGAACTCCACACCATTCTGTAGATATTAGGAACATAGGACTGGAGGGCCGTGTGTGGGTCGGAGGACACAGATTACGGTGCATATGAGTATGTGATGCCGCTGGTCAGATAAACACCAGGCTCATTAAAAAAAGAAACTTCAGTGAAACATCTCGGGTCATATTTTCATTTTTATTCTGAAATTGCATCATTCATTCATTCTGTGAACCGCTCGATCCGAATCAGGGTCGCAGGGAGGCTGGTGCCCATCTTGGCCCACTCTAGATGAGGGCAGAGTACACCCTGGACAGCTCCAGGCCATCGTAGGGCAAACACATGCTGACGGCTATGCAGCTCCTCTTTTACTAAGATCAGCAATAGTTTCTTTCACATGAACCTCACTACACACAAACAGTGAGAGACACGGACGGCCTCTGATAACCCAGTTCGTTCACTGGGGATGGGGGCAGCAGTCACAACCCGGTGATAGTGGGGCTTGAACCTTGAGCCTTAAATCTTCAGATCAGTAATCCAGCACCTTATCACCAGGTCCGCACTGCTCCTAAAATTGCAACAGATAAAAGTCAAACAACCAGAAAAGCTTTAAAAAGAAAAAATCTTTCAGAAAGCAGCCTGGCGAACTGTGTACATCACGTGATGAGAGGAAAAATACCAACGTTCATAACCAACCAATCACGTTCTAACTCGTAACCTACTATTATATAAAACACCTGTCGTCAGGTACAGGGTCTGATTTCCTTTCAAAAAATTCGAGAGCTGGAGATTCTAGATCACATGGGCTTCCTCCCCCTCCCCTCCCCTCCCCTCCCCGTCTTTACTGTGGAAGAACCAGGAGAACCTCAGCTTCCTGTTTTTGGATGATGGAAATGGAACCTGAGGAGGTCTTCAGTGGTAGCTCACCACCTTAAGAGTCTGTGGTTTATGCATGTAGAGATTTTTCCCTTTTATTATTATATTTGTGATTTAATAAAAATTATTTATTTTGATTATTTTTGTAAGTATCGTTTCTCAACTACTCTTATTTTATTTATTTCTTTTACATATTTGAAATTCAGTTCAATGTTCGTGAAGGGAAAAAAAATGACGTTATAGACATTTCTCTTAAATACAGTGTTCCACTTAAAAGCAAAGCAGAACTCTGATAATAATAATAATAATAATAATAATAATAATAATGATTAAAAAAAATTGTGCGTCTAGGACGCCGGACGCAAAGGTAACGAGATGACTGATAATCCAAAACAACATACATTATTATTATAATTATTACGTTAGCGGCATGGTGGCGCATATTTTTGGTACATGTTTGCCTCACAGCTGTACGGTTTTGGGTTGAATTCGGAGGGTGTTCACGTGGATTCTTCTTGTGCTTGCGTGGGTTTCCTCTGGGTTCTCCGGTGTCTTACCCACAGTCCAAAAACAGAAAGTTGGCGAATTGGCTGTTCCAGATTGGCTCTAGGCGTGAGCATGAATGGCTTTGTGTTGGCACCGCGATGGCCTGGTGAGCTCTCCAGGGTATACTCTGTCCTTGTCCATATTCGGCTGAGGTGGGCACTAGCCTCCCCATGACTGTAATTAGGATTAAGTGAGTTAGAAGATAAATTAATACTACATATATTATAATAAATAATTGATTTCAAAACCTTCATTTTGAGCTCATTAATCTCAAGTACTTAACACAACATCATTACAAACTTCACACACACACACACAGTACTTTGTGTAATAGAATCACCACTAATGTCACTAAGCAGTAAAAACGAGGAAAATGACATCAGAGCTGATGCGCTGAATGCGACTGAGATGATGGTGTTTGTGAATAAAAACCCATTCAAGTGGTTCAGCAACTTCACAGCAATTACACACAACTCGAACCAGAAAAAAAAAATCAGCATCAGAAGGACTTTCCACCCGACACGCGTTTCTCGACAGAGAGGGCGGGGTCTCGCCAGCATGAAGATGCTTTTTCGTCTTTTTAAAACAGGACTCAAGATACAGGTTATGAACAACCACATCACAGCAACGAGATCCTGGGTTGCCATCGTGTTCTTGGTGTTTCTGTATGGAGGTCGCATGGCCTCCCTGTGCCTCCATCACACGCACTTTCGGCTAATTTCTGTCACAAAGTTCCCCCTCAGCCCTAGTGTGAAGATTTGCATGTGTTGACCTTGCAAAAGATTGATGAGCTATTCAGGATGTACCCCGCCCTCACCAAGATTTGGCCAAGATAGGCTCAACCTGTGACCCTTACAGGACTAAAATGGTTTGTGAAATGAGTGGCTGGGAGAATCATTCGATGTAAAAGTACATCATTGGCAGAGTAAACCAATGAAGAGCCATTTGGAGAAAACAAATTGCTCCCCATCTCGAGCAATGCCACAGGAACTGGCCTCTGATTGACTTGTTCTCCTCGACTTTGGCAGATTTCCTTCGCAGGTATGAAGACGTTCTGAGAACGTATAAGTAAAAGTAATGCCAGCGTTAATGAAACCTGAGAGCTTCTACACCCATGAGGTCCCAGTACTGCAGCATGTTTGGAAGAAGGATGCGGACCGAAGAGGAGACCGTGCTGGACCCTAAACCAGGTTTGTTCAGATTCAGTCACAGCATCATGATCAGTGGATGAACTTTTTTCGGTCCACCGTCGTACAGCAGGGGACACTTTCAGTAAAAGAGTTCCTGCACGGAGCTCAGCATGCACCAAGCACTTCGGCATTCTGTCCTGTGTGGACACGCTGGTGCGTTTTGAGGGAATTCACCTGACTGAAACTCTTCCCGCACTGTGCGCAGACATACGGCTTCTCGCCCGTGTGACTGCGCTGATGTATCTGGAGAGACGTTCGGCGGATGAAGCTCTTCCCGCACTGTGAGCACTGATACGGCTTCTCGCCGGTGTGAGTGCGCTGGTGGATCTGCAGACTGAGCAGGTGTGCGAAGCTCTTCCCGCACTGAGAGCACTGATAGGGCTTCTCGCCGGTGTGAATGCGCTGATGTGCTTTCAGAGTGCCTCGTTTCGCGAAACGCTTCCCGCAGTGCGAACACGGATACGGCTTCTCTCCCGTGTGAATACGCAGGTGTGTCTGGAGCGTACTCGGTTGAGTGAAGCTCTTTCCGCACTGTGAACATTGGTACGGTTTCTCTCCTGTGTGAACGGTCTGATGTTTTTGAAGATGACCCATTTGCGAGAAACCCTTCCCACAGCATGAGCAACTATAAGGCTTTTCTCCCGAGTGGATGTTCTGGTGTTGCTGAAGGTGCCCCAGCTGTGCGAAACTTTTTCCGCACTGTGAGCAGTGATACGGCTTCTCTCCCGTGTGAACGCGCAGGTGTGTTTGGAGAGAGCTTCTGTTTGAAAAACTCTTTCCGCACTGTGAGCACCGATACAGTTTCTCTCCGGTGTGGCTGCGCTGGTGAGTGCTGAGATTGGTTTGCCGGTTAAAGCTCTTGCCGCACTCGGAGCAGTGATACGGCTTCTCGCCGGTGTGAATGAGTTGGTGTCGCTGGAGTGCACTGTGGTGCGTAAAGGTCTTGTCACACTCTGTGCAGCGATATGGCCTCTCCCCTGTATGAATGCGTCGGTGCGTTTGGAGATTAGTGTGGTGGTTGAAACTCTTTCCACACGCCGCGCAGCTATACGGCTTCTCTCCGGTGTGAATACGCTGGTGCTGGCGGAGCGTACTCCGCTGATTAAAACTCTTTCCACACTCCAAACACCGATACGGCCTCTCTGCTATACAGAGGGGTTGGTATGTTTTTAAATTGATGTCTTGAGTAAACCTGTTCCCGTCTTCCGGGTACTGCTGAAGCTCTACCTCCAGTGGATTGTAACTGGGGGTTGATGGTAAATAAAAATCAGTATTGTGCTCATTACTGGACAATCCTATGGGCCTCATGCTCTCATATTTAACTTCTCCGCCTCCCCCACAGTGGCATGTCTCAGTGTGGCCATCAAGGTCAATTTGAGATGTATAGGAAAGAGAACACAAGGAGCAGGAGAACATTGCCACTGTGGAACTCGTTCTAAAGACAAACAAAACATCAGAGAGTTAAAAAAAAATTGAACAGAGTGAAGCACAGGATATTGTTAGTAACTGATCCAATGTGACAAATTTACCGGGTTAATGTGGACAAGCTTGATCGTGTACAGCTCGCTCAAGTAATCCACGGTCGGGTTGGAAATGCTTTTATTGTTTAAAGATGAATTCATGTACATTCACAGCATCATGTAGTCTGTTGAAATGTGTGTGAGAGAATTAAAAGCCTCTTCTGATGAGACACAGTTATATACTTCAGCAAAGCCAGATCAGAGACCGTTAGGTTACTGAATTGGCCCACACGAATACTCCTGAAGGATCGATTCGTCTGTGTCACTGTGTCCGAGTCGCGAAGAAGGCAGCAGTCCATGTAAAAAAAACAAAAAAACAAAAAACAACAACAGTCTTGATTCACGAATCACCAACACACAATGGTGGAGTGCACACGGATACAGCTCCAAGTTGGTTCCCCGCCCTAGGTGAGCAACCGGTTGAAGCTGGTTAGTCTAAGGGGGCTGATGGTGGTCATCAGTACTTTTCCACAAGAAAAACAAGTCTACAGTATCTAGGAGCAGCCGGACTACATCGAAAATGAGACAAAAAGTTTCAGAGAGCAAAATCGGACAAGACTCTGGAGTCTCAGAATAGAGAAGCAACAATCACAGAAGAAATCGCACCTGATTGTTACAAAAGTTCAGTTATAACAATATAAAATAATACAATGCTCTCAATTAGTCTCAACATTGTTCACTTATAACAATATAAAACACACACTTCATGATAACGCTCAATATTGTTCAGTTATAATCTTCTTATTCTTTTCCTTTTGGCTTTCCCCCTTTTTATGATATAAAATAATACATGGCACAATAACGCTCCACATTGTTCAGTTATAATAATATAAAATACTCTGCAAAATAATTCAACATTGTTCAGTTATAGTATAAAATATAAACTGCACAATAACTCTCCACATTGTTCAGTTATAACAATATCAAACAATAAACTCACTTTTCCATTTCATTCTCTTCAACAAATCCATCAAATTCTTCATCTATTCCGTAGACGTTCTGTATTTATTCCGTGACCATTCCGCTTTGTTCCATGTAATGCTCACGGATGTTTCGTGGTGTTTCTTGGTTATTTCGTATCTATTCCGTACCTTCCATCCGGGAACGTGAGTATTCCGTGGTGATCCGTACATGAACGCGACTGTTCCGTAGCTGCTTTTAACCGTACAGAACAGGAGGGAACACTTGCGGATAACTTAGGGAACACTCGCGGTATAAAAGGAAAGACTACGGACCACTTGCGGAAATGCCAAAATGTTTACGGAAGGACTACGGAACCAAAGGATATACTCACTGAATTTTTTTTCCGTGAATGTGCTTTTGAACATGTTCCAAAGCACATTCACGGTATATATTGGCCTGCCGGAAACATACGAAAGTGGAGGAAGACTTAAGCAATAAATACAGAATCACACGGAAGATAAGGATAATTGCAGAACGTTTGTGGATGACAGCATTTTTGTTTCCTCACGTCTGCCGTGCTCCAGTGAAATGGGGGCATCAGCGAACTTCTTGTGGTTTACGGTCGAACACGCCCTCTTAGATCTCAAGGTGCAGGATACTTATTGATACCTCAAATAATAACCAGTGCGGGGGGCGGAGCTCCCTAAGCTTTCTCTTCCAAAGCAATAACCTTCCAGTTAATGTTCGGGACTCACACACAGTCTCTGTTCGACGATGAAAACTCACACGTGGACATTGTTGTGAATGAGACACTATTGTGTGTAGCAGATGATTGTGGGTGTATAAAGTTATTGTGCATATAAATCTGGTGTACATATGGACTGAAAGTTAGTAGAAATTAATTAGTGATCCATCAGTCAGTCAGGCAGCAGCTCGGAGATCTGGTTTGAATTTACCTCACCTCAGGCTTTAAAGCTGAAAACATCTACACATCTCTCCGCCTCATATCCCGACTTCAGCTGGTTCTGCCTTATTCCGTTGGTCGTCGCACTGAACTGGAGGAAGAAGGTAATTTTGTCTCCATCCTGTGAGGATTAGCTCGGGATGTGCTGTGTCTTCTTTTCCTCTTTTGATTTTAGGTTGGAAAAAAAACCCAAAAAACAAACAGCGCCACCTGCTGGACCGGAGAGTGTTCCTCAACCTTTTTTTGAACCAAGGCATACTTTCTTGTCGAAAAAAAATCACGAGCCACACGACCAGAAGGTAATGTTAAAAAAAAAAAGAACCTCTGTAGCCTATTTGGACAATATAAAGTCGTTCTCATCAAAGTGTCACGAATAGAAAAAATATTTTATAATCATTCATATTTCTAACCCTTTAACGCCCAAATTATTCTTTTTTTAAAAATCATCACTAGTTTTTCCGAATCAAAAGGGTCTAATGAAACACCCCGAACACATTTTTTTTTCAACATTCATAATAATAATAATAATAATAATAATAATAATAACAAATGATAACACTCACAAATTTGTGAACAACACAATCCTGCAGACTCAAGGTGGTCTCACAGCTGACTGAGGCACTTGGGACGAAGGTGTGTTGCATCAGGTGACGATAGAACATGTTCTGAACTGCAACAGCACTGAGTACAATAAGTCTAGTAGTCATTCGCATTTTTTTTTTTTTTTTAAAAAAGAGGATCATATGGTCCTGCTGGGCATTAAAGGGTTAACTTAGGAATTAAATCAGGGGTGTTGTGTTTTCCAGAACCAGGGATGGTCATTTCCATATGGATGGTTGTAAAATGAAATGCAAGGGTGTCCAACCTGATCTGATTGGGCGGCACGGTGGCGTAGTGGTTAGCACGTCCACCTCACAGCAAGAAGGCCCGGGTTCGATTCCCGGCCTGGGCGTTTCTGTGTGGAGTTTGCATGTTCTCCTCATGCTTGTGTGGGTTTCCTCCGGGTGCTCTGGTTTCCTCCCACAATCCAAAGACATGCACTGTGGGTTAATTGGCTGTTCTAAATTAGGGACTACAGATGGAAACTAGCTATTAAGCTATAATCTGGTACAGTACATCTCTGTCTCTATGAGCTTAATGTTCCTGTACATTGTCCCTTAAATAAAATAAATAAATAAATCTACCAAGGGCAAGTGCAGGGTTCCATTCCTGCCAAGTAGGAGCCACAACTTGTATATGTTTGAAGATCAGTTGATTTATACAAGTGAAAGATGTGCATTTTGCATTCACACCTCTGCTATAAGGTGAGGAGGACCCTGCGAAGACTTCATTTAAGTGAATCTCAGTAAATTGTGGCCAGTACTGCTCTAGGATGAAAACTAACCACTTTGGTAAGCTTATATTTCATCATCATCATCATCATCATCATTGCAGCCGATAGTGATGAATCATAGTGCCAATCTAAACAGATTGTTAAATCTCACTGCAGTAGGGGAGGCTTACAGAATCACTCAACAAACTTTACAAACATTATAAAAGGTCATTTCACCATTTTGCAAATTCAAAGATCAAGTGTACAATTTCCACTGAGCACAGATGGTAACGGGAGAAAGGGGACAAAGAGAATTCATAAAATCCCATTAGAGTTCAAAGAAACCAAAGGAGACTTCATGTGAAACTTGACTGAAGTTTCTGCTCCATGGTTTGTAAGCTTCTCTGGTTTAGGATGGGTTTCTCTTTTCGAGCCTGGTTCGTCTCAAGGTTCCTTCCTACCGTCACTGTTGGTTTGCTGACTGGGTATGTAGCAGGTTTACAGAGAAATGTGTAAAATCCTGAGTTTTCATTCTTTTCCCGTTTTTTTTAACTTTACAAAGCTGCTGTGCTTTGTGTCATAATATTAAAAATCAGAATACAATAAAACCTAAATGAATTGCGTAACCGTAACAATTCACTGCAAATAAAAGACAGACTGGAGTGCCAGTAGAGTTTTATTAAAATACCCAAAGAAAATAAAGCACAAATAAAAATCCGGAACTGAAATCAGGTGATCAGCAACAGAACAACACAAAAAAATACAGAAATCAAACAGAGTGATAAAAGCCTGCGATATTTAACTCAATGACAATCAATCACAAAATTCAAACAGTTCAGGTGATCAATTGACTGAAATAGAAACCTGAAGTGCTTCTTTTTAGACTTTGCGGCCTTAACACAACCTTAGCCGATAATACTGTTGTTTAACGCAAGTGTTTCTCTATAAGGCAAAAGGGATGGGCACTATAGTCTTTTTTTTAATATACTGTAATAATCCTACAAAGGAAATGTGGCTTCTGCATGTAACCCATCCAACGTGATCACATGTGCACTCGGAGGGGCCCACCCACATGTACACCCAAGGGCACCTAGAGAGCAGTTGGGGGTTCGGTGCTTTTGCTCAAGGGCACTTCAGCCATGAAGCTGGAGGAAGAGAAAGTGCAGCCCCCCCGCTGGTTTGGGAATCAAACCAGTGACCTTTCAGGCCCAAAGCAGCATCTTTAACCACTAGGCTACGGCTGCCCAAACCATATATGGCAGGGGCCATGATCCTGGCGTTAAAGGGGCCCCCAAGCATGTGCACTGCACCGTTTTCGCATTAGCTGGGAAAATCTGAGCAAGTACCTTGTTCTGGTGTGTGTGTGTGTGTGTGTGTGTGCGCTGCAGTCAGACGAGGTCTGGTTTGTTGCCTTCAGTGTTCACACAAGGTTAATTAGACCGATTTCATTGAAGTGATGATGCTGTTTAAGGTGTATGCACTTGATATTACAAAAACTCTGACTGCACACGTGAGTATTGTGACTGGTCTTGAGATTGTACCGCGGCAAATTAACATGGCACACAGTACATCAGCTATGATTTATAACATGAGAAACGATACGGCGCATACCTTTACTGTCTGAATGGAATCCGATCACAGATGAAGCACATCATATGTAAACATGATGGAATACACCAATCAGCATTAACATTAACACAAGGTAAACAGGCAGTCGTGTACACACCTATCCAGAATACCCTGCGTGTTCTGTTTCGGCAGTTTGCACCACAGTACCTCTTCTGTGGGATTAAACCAGACACACTAACCTTCCCACACGTCTTAATGAACCCAGCACCGATGGCACTCTTCCAGTTCACTAGTTGTCCTTTCGTGGACCACCTTTCATAGGTACTTTCCCCTGCATCCCAGAAACACCCCACGTCCCAGTGTTGTTTTGGAGATGAATAGACCCAATTGTTCAAACATCACAATGTGGCCCTTGTCAAAGTCTCTCAGTTCCATCGGCCTGCTCATTTTTTTTCTGCTGCCAACATAAAAACTGACTTCATTTCTGTATAATACATCACATTCCTGCAACTGTCACAGGAGAATCAGCACTAAATCACTTTACCTGTCAGGTTCATAATGAATGTAATGTTATGGCTGGTCAGTGTATGTACAAATAGGATTCCAAAAAAGTTGACAGTATACAAATTGTGATGAAAAACTGAATGCAATGATGTGGAAGTGCCAAATTTCAATATTTTATTCCGAATAGAACATTGATGACAGTTCAAATTTTTAAACAGAAAATGTATCATCATCATCTGCTAAGTCCAGGGTCGGGTCCTGGGGGGCAGCAACCTAAGCAAAGAGGTCCAGACGTACCTCTCCCCAGCCACTTCCTCCAAGTCTCCCGGGGGAACACAGAGGCGGTTCCCGACAAGCCGAGAGACATAGTCTATCTCTCAGTCCGGCTTCAGAGAAAATGTATCATTTTAAGAAAAATATATGTTGATTTTAAATTTCATGGTGTCAACAAATCTCTAAAAGTTGGGACAGGTAGCAACAAGAGGATGTTGTTATGCACTATACATGATGATAACTTCAAACTCTTTGCAATTGTTTGCTGGAAAAAAACACCTTTCTGATATTACTCAATTATCTTTCTGCGCAACATTTGGTGAATTGGTCATCCTCTACCCATCTTCACTTCTGAAAAGCAAATGTGTATAAAAAGAGCTTCTCTGAGTGGGGTCTTGATGCCAATGGACCTCATTGGTCTTCCAGCTGTTCGTTATAAGTGCAACTGACTTTTCCAGTCTCTTATTGCTGCCTGTCCCAACTGAAATTTGTTGACACCATAAATTTAAAAATGAACATATTTTTTTCTTAAGATGATAAATTTTCTCAGTTTAAACTTTTGTCCGGTCATCTATATTCTATTCTGAATGAAATATTGAAATCTGGCACTTCCATATCACTGCATTCAGTTTTTATTCACAATTTGTATAGCGTGCCAACTTTTTTGGAAACTGGTTTGTATATATAAGCAGATTAATACTCAGCCCATTGCAGACTGCTATGCATAGTGCAGTCATAGTGCAAACTGCCTGCAGCCTTAAAAAAAAAAAAGAGAGAGAGAGAGAGAGAGAGAGAGAGAGAGAGAATAAAATAACCAGTAGAGCAGAGCAGAACACTTAACTGGATTAATACATGACCAGTCAATGGCTGTTCTGAAAGGGAAGCTTTAACATTAACACCGTCTCCAAAACTACTTGTTTAATTTATATATTTCTTAAATATAGTACATATTTCTATCTATTGGTAAAACACACAGACATCACACATTGTTGTTGAAACAACGTCATCACCACCTTTCTCACTAGTACACTGCTCTCTGGTGACACCTCCTGTTTGGTACATCGGCACCAGACCCGGTTACAGGTCCATGTCAGTTTAAGAGAAAATGGATGTCGACACAGTACTGAACGGTATTGTGACTTTCTAAATTTCTAAATAAAGGAGTGTGCTTTCAGTTATGATTCAAGACGTTTAACAAAAACAACACATAACCGTCATAAGAAATTACAGACACTTTTTCAGAGGCCCTCTGTGTCCACTGAGAAGATAGTCAGAAAAAATATTTAATCATGTCTACAGTTATTTAAATTGCATACAATTCATTTTATGATCTGTAATAATGAGCCAACTTCATGGTTTGCTGTGACATGGTTTTCCTCATTATATAATGTTTAACTAGATTATTTCTCATGATATAACCTTTTAAGAAGAAAAAAATTCTGGACGGATTTCCAGGTGTTGCATTTGGATTTGGCAGCTGTTCACATAAAATCCCAACATGCTTTCCAAATTAGTGTTGATGCACCTCACGATAACTGAAAGATGAATCTCTCTGACTAATAATACAAGTCAGCAATCTGATACCATCTTAAAAGGAATAAACACACTGGTGAGATCACTCACACCAAAATACCTGGAAGACAACTAAACTGGATGCTTATGGAGTGGTAGACCCATCATTATGGAAGTTTAAAAAACCTTCATTAGTGTAAATACAGAGGGTTTATGTTAAGATACAACTAAGAGGCCAGCTTGGACTTTGCTAGAATGACTATTTCTGGAACAAACATTCTTTGGACAGATGAAAAAAGATGAACTTGTACCAGAATGATGCAAAGCGAAGTACAGTGGTACCTTGACTTATGAGTGTCCCTTATAACAAATTTTCTATGATACGAGCTTCAATCCCTGCAAAAAGCTGCCCCATTCAACAAGCAAAATTTTGATTTATGAGCTCTGCTGGGGAAATGGCGTTTCCGGGCCGATTAGCCTCATTTTCTTCCGCGCTCCGAGAACACCCTTTTGCAGTAGTTCTCAATTATTTTATGTGATGCACTCTATAGGAAGAAAAAAAGAAAAAACAACATTTCATGCTCCCCAGCTCCCTACGCGTGACTATAATTAGTGTTTACTGCACTTCATATTGTTTGCTCAGTTCTTTTCCCCTACAGCATAGAGAACACAGTGAAAGCGTCACTGCCACCATTGTTGAGGATGCGCAATTACACTTAATTCTAGTATAGTATGGCAAAAAAAAAAGCATGTTCCCCAGGGTCACCTCCCCTTGGACATCCCCCCCCCACACCCCCCCCCCCCCCGAAGAAGCACTGGCTTTCTGGGAGCTCACCATGAGCCTTTCCTCACTGGCATTTGTAGCGTGCACATGGACAAAATTCTCCTCCTCCTCCTGTTACGCAGCACCTCATGCCTGCACATGTGACATCTTTGCTACAGTTGATGATCGGAAGGGTTTGTTGACTTATTGTTTATTCTTATTTTATTATTATTATTAATGTTAACATACATGAATTATTATGAAATATTTATTTTTACATGTTTACCTTGAATTTATTAGGTCAAAAATACGTTTGTGTTAGATTACATGAGTTTGAGAAGGGGTTGGAACGGATTAATTGGTTGTCTATTACAACCGGGATTCCAAAAAAGTTGGCATACTATCTACAAATTGTGAACAAAAACTGAATGCAATGATGTGGAAGTGCCAAATTTAAATATTTTATTCCAACTAGAACATAGATGACATGTCAAAGTGTAAACTGAGAAAATGTATAATTTTAAGAAAAAATAGCTTGATTTCAAATTTCATGGTGTCAAGAAATCTTAAAAAGTTGGGACAGGTAGCAATAAGAGGCTGGAAAAGGCAATTGCACTTATAAAGAACAGCTGGGAGACCAATTACCACTAATGAGGTCCATTGGCAACATGACTGAGTATAAAAAGAGCTTCTCAGCGTGGCAGTGTCTCTCAGATGTGAAGATGGGCAGAGGATCACCAATTCCCCCAATGTTGCACAGAAGGATAATGGAGCAATATCAAAAAGGTGTTTCGCAGCAAAACATTTCAAAGAGTTTGAAGTTATCATCATCTACAGTCCATAACATCAGCCAAAGATTCAGAGAATCTGGAACAATCTCTGCGCGTAAGGTTCAAGGCCGAAAACCATACTGGATGCCCGTGATCTTCAGGCCCTTAAATGGCACTGCACCACAAACAGGAATGCTACTGTAAGGAAAATCACAGAATGGGCTCAGCAATACTTCCAGAAACCATTGCCGGTGAACACAATCCACCGTGCCATCCGCCATTGCCGGCTGAAACTCTACAGTACAAAGAAGCCATTTCTAAACAGGACCCAGAAGCACAGGTGCTTTCTCTGGGCCAGGGGTCATTTAAAATGGAGTGTGGCAAAGTGGAAAACTGTTCTGTGGTCAGACAAATCATGATTCGAAGTTCTTTATGGAACACTGGGAAGCCGATTATCCGGACTAAAGAGGAAAAGGACAACCCAATTGTTATCAGCGCTCAGTTCAGGAGCCAGTATCTGTGACGGTATGGGGTTACATGAATGCGGGGGGACATGGGCAGCTTGCACATCTGGAAAGGCACCGTCAATGTAGAAAGGTATATTTAGGTTCTAGAACAACATATGCTCCCATCCAGACTCCTTCTCTTTCAGAGAAGACGTTGCATTTTTCAACATGATAATGCCAGACCACATGCAGCATTAATTACAACGCCATTGGCTGCATAGCAAAAGAATCCAGGTACTGAAACGGCCAGCCTGCAGTCTAGATCTTTCACCTGTAGAGAATATTTGGCGCATCATAAAGAGGAAGGAGCAACAAAGAAGGCGCAAAACAATTGAACAGTTCGAGGCCTGTATTAGACAAGAATGGAACAGCTATTTCTAAACTTGAGAAGCTTGTCTCCTCGGTCCCCAAACGTTTGCAGACTGTTGTAAGAAGAAGAGAGGGGATGCCTCACAGTGGGGGGAAAAAATGGATCTTATCCCAACATTTTTTGAGATCTGTTGACACCATGGAATTAAAAAAAAAAAAAAAATCAACATTTTTTTTCTTAAAATTATGCATTTTCTCAGTTTAAACTTTTGATCTGTCTATCAATGACTATGTTCTATTCAGAATAAAATCTTGAAATTTGGCACTTCCACATCATTGCATTCAGTTTTTTTCTTCACAATTTGTACAGTGTGCCAACTTTTTTGGAATCCAGTTTGTATTTATGGGAATTTTGTTTTATCTAATAAACATTTTGACTTGCGAGCTTGCCCTTGGAATGGATTAATTTTGAAAGTCAAGGTACCACTGCATATAGAGAAGAATGAGAAGGGGTCATGATCCAAAGCTTATCACATTATCTGTCAAACATGTTTGACACGGGCACATATGGCTGCTAATGGAACAGGTCACCAGTGTTGATTGAATTGAAAAGCTGGGTGAATCCTGAAGTGTAAGTGCTACAAACTTGATAGGAAGTTGCTTCTCTGTACTCATGGATAACAGTACAGACAACCCAAGTGCTTCAAAAGGCATAAAAATTTAAGGTTCAGAGTGGCTGCATCAGTGAACTCAATTGAGCAGTTTTTCATTTAACTGAACACAGAAACACCCTGAAAAAACAACTGAAGGTGTCTAAGGTAAAGGCCTGGGGAAGCATCTCAAGTAAAGAATTGACATCAAGGTATTAAAAGTGATGCTTAAATTTAAAATTGTTAGGTTGCCTGATTGTTTTTGAGTTTGTGAAAATGGAGGAGCAGAATCTGGTGTCGTTCCTAAAGCGCTGGATGTGAAATTCTTTTTAAACCTCTTGAATTGAAACTGAAAGACTGCGCAGCAATCACATCTTAATCACTTCGCTTAAAACCATCTTGGTGATTTACACAGACAATCTTACAAAAATTATCTCCCTATCCAAATACCTGTGGAGCTTCATGCACTAACAAAATTAATTAAAACAAGTAAAAAAAGCAATAACTAAATTTAAACCATTATGATTACAGTACTGGGAACAGTTCCGAAAGATTAACTTAAACTTAGTAAAATATGTCACGCAGCACAAAAGTATGCACATAAAAGAGAGAGAGGGAGAAAAAAAAAGGAAGGACACCATGATTTCATCGAGGTATAAAGTAAAATACTGATGCAGGTTGATCAGACAGAGAACTTCTCTCCAGTGTGAAAGCGCTGATGCATTTGAAGAATATTCCGCAGACCGAAACTATTGCCGCACTGTGAGCAGTGATACGGTTTGTCTGCAGTGTGAAAGCGTTGGTGTAGCTGGAGAACACTCAGCAGACCAAAACTCTTGCCGCATTGTGAGCAGATATGAGGATTTTTTCCTGTGTGAACCCGCTGATGAATTTGGAGATAGATCCAGTAATAAAAACTCTTCCCACACTGCAAACAGGTATAAGGTCTCTCTCCCGTGTGAATGCGTAGCTGTGCTTTGGCAGTACCGCTTTTTATAGAACTCTTTCCACACCGCTGTTTCCCCATCAACTTCTTTCTGGTGTGAACAGGTTTGAGTTTTTGATGCTGACCTATTTGTGCGAATCTGCTTCCATGCTGTGTGACGTGACGCAACTTGTCTCCAGTATGAACGCGCTGGTGTTGTTGAAGATGACCCACTTGCGTAAAACTCTTTCCACACTGTGAGCAGTGATATGGTTTCTCTCCGGTGTGAATGCGCTGGTGAACTTTGAGAGAACTCACCAGACTAAAACCCTTGCCGCACTGTGAGCAGACATGCGGCTTCTCTCCCGTGTGAACATGCTGATGTATTTGGAGATGGGTCCGACAGTAAAACGTCTTTCTGCAGTGTGTGCATTGAAACGGTCTCTCTCCTGTATGAATGCGTTGATGTATTTGTAAGTGGGTCCGGCAGTAAAAACTCTTTCCACACTCTAAGCATTGAAAAGGTCTCTCTCCCGTGTGAATGCGCTGGTGGATTTGGAGACGGCTCCGGCAATAAAAGCTCTTCTCGCAGTGCAGGCAGTGGAACGGTTTCTCTCCTGTGTGAATACGCTGATGTATTAAGAGTTGGCTCCTGCCATAAAAACTTTTCCCACATTGTGAGCACTGAAACGGTTTTTCTCCCGTATGAATACGGAGATGCGCATTGAGGCTGCCGCTTTTTGTAAACCTCTTTCCACACTGCGAGCAGCGATACGGCTTCTCTCCTGTATGAACGCGCATGTGTTCCTTAAGGGTTCCACGTTCAGCAAAACTCTTCTCACATAGTGAACAGTGGTACGGCTTCTCCCCTGTGTGAACACAGAGGTGCCGTTGAAGATGACCCAACTGCGCAAAACTCCTTTCACAGTACGAGCAGCAATATGGCTTCTCCCCTGTGTGAACGCGCTGGTGTTGCTGCAAGTGACCCGCTTGTGCGAACCTCTTCCCACACTGCTCGCAGTTATACGGTTTCTCTCCAGTGTGAATGCGCTGGTGTATTTCCAGATTACTTCGATAAGTAAAACTCTTTCCACACTGTGAGCACTGATTCCGACTCTCACCCGAGTGACTGCGTTCGTGCGTTCGGAGATTGGACTGGCGAGTAAAACTCTTCCCACACTGCGAGCACTGATGTGGCTTTTCGCCGGTGTGAACGAGCTGGTGCTGTTGAAAATGACCCAACTGAGCAAAACTCTTTCCACACTGTAGGCATTTATATGGCCTCTCTCCGGTGTGAATGCGCTGGTGCACTTTGACTTTAGCCTGGCAGTTAAAACTTTTCCCACACTCAGGGCACTGATAAGATTTCTCTCCAATACACAGGGCTTGGCGTGTTTTTAAATCAGTCTCTTGAGTAAAACTGTTCCTGTGTTCCGGGTACTGGTGAAAATCTACCTGCAGTGGGTTGTAATTGGGGGTTGATGTTATATAAAAATCAGTGTTCTGCTGATTACTGGAGCATCCTGTAGGCATCATGTTTTCATATTTAACTTCTCTGGATCCCCCATAATGACAAGCATCAGTGTGGTCATCAAAGTCAATTTCATATTTAATTGTCACTTCATTGTGACACGCTTCGATATGGTTGTGGAGGTCACTTTGTGACGTGTAGAAAAGTGGACACAAGGAGCAGAAGACGACGTTTTCTGTCTCATTCATTTCTGGGGCAGAAACAAAAAACAAAAAAGTCAATACAGTCGGCCCTCTTCTTACGAAATTAATAAGTTCCAGAGCCTTTTTCGTTCCCTGGATTTTTCGTAAGTACGGGCGCATTATACATGTAAAACGCGTGATTCGTTCCAAGGTTCCCAATACTACCCCATAAACCCTTTTATAATTTTTAAAGTACACCAATGTTGTATGAAATATGCACGAAATATGTGTTAAAAGTAAAAGAAAATTATTTATTAAACCATTTTATTAACATATTTATTAATTAAACCCTTATTAAACATTTTTATGAACCAATTTTTTATTAACCAAACCAATCAGTATTAAACATGATGAAACATTTGTGACACGCTCCGCCAAGTGTGGGCGGTGTCGTGGCTAACACCGGAGCTTTTGGGGTGGACGCGGTTTGTCCGAACTTCCGATCTTTCAAGTAGGTAATTGCGTTTTGAACTTGTTTAGTACTCAACATTCACTTGTTTGCTCGAGGGATCGGCGGTCCAGATGAGCTGCGCCCCGTCTCGGGGGCTCCGGTGTCAGTCGCGACACCACCCACATTCGGCGGAGCACGGCACATTTGTGTGCACGCTCCGTGGCGCGCTACGCCAAATGCGAGCAGCGTCGCAGCCGATGCCAGAGCTTTTGAGACAGGGCACGGCTCATCCGGACCTCCGATCCTTCAAGCAAACGTGAATGTTGACTGCAGACCTCCAATCCGGAGGTCCAGATGAGCTGCGTTTTGCCCAAATTCTGCGGAGCGCGCCACATTTATTAGACAGTTACCGAATTAAACAACTTAAAAAACGAAAAATAAGCTGCAATGAGCACTCTCAAAAAAAACTCACGAAACTCACGAACCAACAGTACATCTCTCTTTTACGTGTGTGACAAACAAGCTTTATGGGTACATTACTATTGAGATTCAGCTCCCTCCTGGCCAATGGGATTCCAGCGGGGCGGGATGTTGGGAGACAGCCAATGAGAGAGCAACTCGCGCATTGTTTGAATGGTGTGTTTGAATGTTTGAGAGGCGTGTTTGAATGTCGCGTTTGGTGCTTTTCGTAAGAAGAACTTGTTTCGTATAGAGAGGAAAAAAATTTAGGAAAATGTTTTTCGTACACTGGATTTTTCGGATTCTGGGGATATCATGAAAAGAGGGCCGACTGTACCATTAAAAAATACAGCATTTATTGTGCTGTTTGATATTTTTATTATATTAATTATGGCTGGTCTAACTTGCCCGTATTCAAAAAACCTCAGTGTGGAATCATTTATCTCTATCTATCCAACACAGTAGTCATCAGTGCAGAATAGTGGATGCTTTGTGGTCTCTAGTAACATAAAAAGCTGAATTTGTAAGAACTTGTAAGAAAGAAAAAAAAACAGCCGACAGGGTACAAGTTTGACAAGTCATTCATATATATATATAATATAAATACATAAATAAAATCATCATCATCACCATCTTCTGCCTGATCCAGAATCGGGTCGCGGGGGGCAGCATCATAAGCAATGAGGTCCAATAAGCCCAGCTGGAGTTCTTGGAGTCTCCGGCACTCGTTTAGAAGTGGAAGGATAGCACTTCCGATCATACTGCTTGAAAATGTTCAGTCCCTGTGAAACAAGATGGACGAGCTTCATGCTCAGACTGCAGCGCAGAGGGATCTACAGGACTGCTCCATGCTGTGTTTCTGTGAAACATGGCTCAAGGAGAGGACACCCGACGAGGCGATTGCACCAGCCGGCTACACGGGCTTTATCCCCTGCGATCCCAAGCACCGGAGTCGTCGTTCAGCCCCTTCCCGCCTGGGCTTATTGTTAGCCGGGGTGCGGCTAGCATTGAGGTACCATAGCATATTAGCTCAAGATAGGAGTTGAGTGTTCTCAGTTGCCTGAACACTACGATCTCATAGCTGTAGTAGAGTCGACCGGTCATAGACAAGCATAGTGCAAAACATGAACAAACAAAACAAACAAAACAACAAATACAACAAAGAAACAATTTGACTCTGAGAACACCGCGACATCGCCCTCTAGGCACTGCCATCTTAGAGACGTCACGTTCAATGTAAAAGGACATGAAGCGTAATAAAGTTTATCTTTTTGGTATCGTTTGTTAAATATGCTACAGAACATAAAATCTCATGCACAAACATACTAAACATTAACTTAGGTACTGTACTCTAATAATAACTGAAAAAGACTTGAATACTAGTGCTTTACAACAGTATATGCTGTATAATGTTTATATTTTATGATCAATAAATATGAGTAAAAATTAAAACCTTTTTCTTAATCATTACTACATTGTACTACATTAATGCTGTATTAATGAGTAAGACTGTCTATAGAATGTGTTTAAGAAGCATATTTAATAGATACACAGCATTTTACTTCTGGTTGCTCATTCTTGCATGAAATATGACCAATGGGGTTTTACTTCCAGGTACAGAACTCACGTATTATCTTCATTCGCGGGAGGGGCCGGAACAGAACGCCTGAGAATATTGAGGGCTTACTGTATAATGCAGCCGTGAGAGGGGAGCACAAGCCAGTATTCACTCTTACACTGACCGTTAGCGACAGGAAGGGCATCCGGCATAAAACTTCTGCCAAAATTGTTACACAAATGAACAAAATTAAATTCATACCGGATCAGTCGAGGCCTGGGTTAACAACGACCGCCATCAGTGCTGTTAACCAACAGGGTGCTGGTGGAAACTAGACTACTGTTGGTCGAAGGAGGAGAGGTGGGAGGTGTGTCTGTAGGCTGAGAGAGAAGAGGGAAAGGCATGAGTCTAGGACTGAGAGTAGAGACTTTGAATGTTGGAACTATGACAGGAAAAGATAGAGAGCTGGCTGACATGATCCAGAGAAGGAAGGTGGACATACTGTGTGTCCAGGAGACCAGGTGGAAAGGTAGCAAGGCTCGAAGCTTAGAAGCAGGGTCTAAGCTGTTTTATCATGGTGTGGATGGGAAGAGAAATGGAGTAGGAGTCATCTTGAAGGAGGGGTTTGTCAGGAATGTTCTAGAAGTGAAAAGAGTGTCAGACAGAGTGATGAGTCTCAAGTTAGAAATTGAAGGCATGATGTTCAGTGTTAGTGCTTATGTCCCGCAGGCAGGATGTGAGCTAGAAGAGAAGGAGAGATTCTGGAGTGAGTTAGATGAAGTGATGCAGAGTACCCCCAGAGGTGAAAGAGTAGTCATTGGTGCAGACTTCAATGGACATGTTGGTGCAGGCAACAGAGGGGACGAGGATGTTTGGTATCCAGGACAGGAACACAGAAGGACACATGTTGATAGATTTTACAAAAAGGATGGAAATGGCTGTGGTGAATACTTTCTTCCAGAAGAAACAGGAGCATAGGGTGACTTATAAAAGCGGAGGTAGGAGCACACAGGTAGACTACATCTTGTGTAGGCGATGTAATTTGAAGTCAGTGAGAGTGTTGCCAAACAGCATAGGATGGTGGTGTGCAGGATGACGCTGATGATGAGGAAGGTGAGAAAGGCAAAGGCAGCGCAGAAGACAAAGTGGTGGAAGCTGAAAAAGGAAGAGTGTCGTGTTGTCTTCAAGGAGGAGTTGAAACAGGCTTTGGGTGGTCAGGATGTGCTTCCAGATGACTGGACAACTACAGCTAATGTGATCAGAGAAAAAGGTAGGAGAGTACTTGGTGTGTCCTCTGGAAGGAAAGTAGATAAGGAGACTTGGTGGTGGAATGAGGAAGTGCAGGAGTGTGTACAAAAGAAGAGGTTAGCTAAGAAGAAGTGGGACATTGAGAGGACCGAAGAAAGTAAACAGGAGTACAGGGAGACACAGTGTAAGGTGAAGGTAGCGGTGTCAAAGGCCAAACTGAGGGCGTATGATGATTTGGATAATAGGTTGGACAGTAAGGAGGGAGAAAATGATTTATACAGGTTGGCACAGCAGAGAAATAGAGATGGGTAGGACGTGCAGCTAGTGAGAGTGATTAAGGACAGAGAGTGAAATGTATTGACTGATGACAGAAGTGTGCTGGGAAGATGGAAAGAGTATTTTGAAGAGCTGATGAATGAGGAAAATGAGAGAGAGAAAAAAAGAGTAGAAGAGGTGACTGTTGAGGATCAGGAAGGAGCAAAGATTAGTAAGGGTGAAGTGAGGAGGGCATTGAAGAGGACGAAGAGTGGAAAGGCAGCTGGTCCTGATGACATAACGGTGGAGGTACGAGTTCACTTTGAGGATGTTAATACAGAAGTACAGAGAAGGTCAGAGGGAGCTGTATTGTGCCTTTGTGGATCAGGAGAAACCATATGACAGGGTGCCGAGAGAGGAACTGTGGTACAATAGGCCCCCGGCATTCGCATGGGGTTTTGTTCCGAGCCCTCCCGCGAATCGAGATAATCCGCCAGTTCTGTACCCGGAAGTAAAACCCCATGCATCACGTCACATGCCTGAATGAGCAGCCGGAAGTAAAATACTATGTATCTATTACATGCCCTAAAATATGCTTCTTAAACACATTCTATAAACAGTCTTACTCATTAATACAGTAGTAATGTAGTAAAATATAGTAATGATTAAGAAAAACCTTTTTTTTTTTTTTATATTCCTATTTTTATTGATGATAAAATATAAACATTATACAGCATATACTGTTGTAAAGCATTCGTTTTAAAGTCTTTTTCAATTATTATTCCAGTACAGTACTTAAGTTAATGTTTGTGCGTGAGATTTTATGTTCTGTAGCATGTTTAGCCAGAATGCTAACCAAGCCTCTGAGAACTCCGCCTGGGCTTATTGCTAGCTGGGGTGCGGTTAGCATTGAGCTCCCGTAGCAGCTCACGATAGAAGTTGTTGCGTGCTTAGTTGCCCAAAGCTGAAGCTGCTCATAGCTGTAGTAGAGTCGACCGGTCGTAGATGAGCATAGTGCAAAACATGAACAAACAAAACAACAAATTAAAACAAACAAAGAAACAATTTGACTCTGAGAACTCCGCGACGTCGCCCTCTGGGCAGCGTCATCTTGGAGACGTCACTCCAAGTTCAATGTAAAAGGACATGAAGCGTAATAAAGTTTATCCTTTTGGTATCATTTGTTAAACATGCTACGGAACATAAAATCTCATGCATAAACATGAACTTAGGTACTGTCCTGGAATAATAATTGAAAAAGATTTTAATAGAACAGTTCAGAGAAAACCGTCGTTTCTCAGGAGAAAGTCTTATTTCTTCAGAAGAGACATCCAGCGTTTTCTACCGCTTAGCCAAAGAAGACGAAGACATTTGAGTGATATCATAGAGCTTAATTAGTAATTAAAACCCACAAAAAAAAGAGGCTCATTCACAACTTGTGTGCAAATGAGGAAAAAGGGGTGGGACATGAGCTCAACCAATCAGGAGAAAGGAGGACAGCCATTGGCTGAAATTGAATCACGTGCCGGTTGCTCGGCAGTCAGCGAATACTAAAACCGTGAGTGCAAAACCGTGAATAGTCAAGGGCGTACTGTATTGCATGAGGAAGTTTGGAGTGGCAGAGAAGTATGTTCGAGTGGTGCAGGACATACATGAGAGATGTAAGACAGTGGTGAGGTGTGCTGTCGGTGTGACAGAAGAGCTCAAGGTGGAGGAGGGATTGCATCAAGGGTCAGCTCTGAGCCCCTTCTTGTTTGCTGTGGTGATGCACAGGCTGACAATTGAGGTCAGACAAGATTCCCCATGGACTATGATGTTTGCAGATGACATTGTGATCTGCTGTGAGAGCAGAGAACAAGTGGAGGAAAATCTAGAGAGGTGGAGGTATGCCCTGGAAAGGAGGAGAATGAAGGTTAGCTTCAGTAAGACAGAAGATATGTGTGTGAACGACAAGGACCCAAGAGGAACGGTGACGTTACAGGGGACAGAGATAGAGAAGGTGGAGGATTTTGAGTACTCGGGCTCAACAATCCAGGGCAATGGAGAGTGTGGAAAAGAGGTGAAGAAGCGTGTGCAGGCAGGTTGGAATGGTTGGAGAAAAGTGTCCGGTGTGATGTATGATAGGAGGGTATCGGCAAGAATGAAAGGAAAAGTGTACAAGACAGTGTTGAGGCCAGCGATGTTGTATGGTTTAGAAACAGTGGCACTGAGGAAAAGACAGGAGGCAGAGCTGGAGGTAGCATAGATGAAAATGTTGAGGTTCTCTTTGAGAGTAACAAGAATGTATAGGATCAGGAATGAGAACATCAGAGGGACAGCACGTGTAAGACGTTTTGGAGACAACGAGTAAGAGTAGAAGATGCAGAGGATAGGGTAAGATGGAGGCAGATGATTCGCTGTGGCAATCCCTGAAGGGAACAGCCGAAAGGAAAAGAAGAAGACGAAAACAAGAAGAAACAATAAGTCAACTAATTGTTCTGATCATCGACTGCGGCTAAGATGTCACATGGATGTGAAGATGTCACGTGGGCAGGCACGAGGTGGTGCGTAACAGAAGGAGGAGGAGAATTTTGTGCATGTGCACACTACGAATGCCAGCAAGGAAAGGCTCATGGTGAGTTCCCACAAGGCCAGTGCTTCTCAAATAGTGGGGCATGCGGTGTGATGCCAGGGAGGGTGCGTATGATCCTGGGGAACATGCTTTTCTGCCATACTGTACTAGAATTAAGAGTAATTGCACATCCTCTACAGTACGTGGCAGTGGTGCTCTCACAGTGTTTCCTATGGTGTAGGGAAAAAGCACCGAGCATACGACATGGTAAAGTCTGTTGGGTTTTTACACCTGAGCCATAGTGGCTGATCAGGCCGGTGCTTATCCCTGGTTTCCAGTGTGAAGCGACCAGGAGTTCGACTCCTCCTGGATGGGACGCTAGTACATTGCAGGTTACCTTCCCAGTATATTTTACTGGTACCCATTTATACTGCAGGGTGAACAGAGACACACTTGTGGTTGAGACCTTGCCCAGGGGTCTTAGCACATTGAGGGTCTCAGTGGGATTTGAACTCACAACCTTTGAGGTTCTCTCTGGGAGTAACGAGGATGGATAGGATCAGAAATGAGTATATCAGAGGGACAGCCCACGTAAGATGTTTTGGAGACAAAGTCAGAGAGGCTAGATTGAGATGGTTTGGACATGTACAGAGGAGGGATAGTGAGTATATTGGCAGTAGGATGCTGAGGTTGGAACTACCAGGCAGAAGGCCTCGAGGAAGGCCAAAGAAGAGATTTATGGATGTGGTGAAGGAAGACATGAAGGTCGTTGGAGTCAGAAAAGAAGATGCGGAGGACAGGGTGAGGTGGAGGCGGATGATTTGCTGTGGCGACCCCTGAAGGGAGCAGCCGAAAGTAAAAGAAGAACCTCCCGATCATGAGTACAGCACCCTAACCACTATGCCACCGTCCCTGAGCAAACAACATGAAGTGTGGTAAACACTATTTATGGTTGCACGCAGAGCGGGGGTGGGTGGGTGTTTTTTCCCCTCCTTTCCTATAGGGGGCATCACAGAAAACAATTGAGAAGCCTGCACAGGGCGTTCTTGAAGCACGGAGGAATACACGCGGAAGAATATGAGGCTAATAGCAGCAGAGCTCGTAAATCATAATTTTGCTCGTTGGATGGGGCATCTTTTTGGTGCAATCCAAACTCGTATCATGGAAAATTCATTATAAAAGACACTCATAAGTCAAGGTACCACAGGACTGTACAAATAAATGATACTGAATAAACAGTGTCCTCATTCAAGTATAAAATTTATACTTACTGAAAACAGTTTTATGTTTTTGTCCTGTAATGACCAAACAATCACATGACAAGCACAGTCTAACATCAGTATCCCAGGCTCGGTGAGGGCGTCTCTGTGAAGTGTGCATGGGTTTCCTTTGGGTACTCTGGCCACACTATTTGAGAAGCACTGGCCTTGTGGGAGCTCACCACGAGCCTTTCCTCACTGGCATTCGTAACATGCACAGGCACAAAATTATCCTCCTCCTCTTCTGTTACGCACTTAAGCAATGCCATGACATCTTTGCCACAGTCGATGATCGTAAGGGTAAGTTGACATTGTTTATTCTTGCTTTATTATTAATGTTAACGTACATGTATTATTATTATTATTATTATAAAATATTTCTTGTTTCACATGTTTATCTTTAATATATTAGATCAAATATACATGTTTGTGTCAGGTTATGCGAGTTTGGGAGGGGTTGGAACGGATTAATTGGTTTTCTATTATTTCCTATGGGAATTTTTGTTTTATCTAACGAACGTTTTGACTTAGGAGCTTGCCCTCGGAACGGATTAATTTCGTAAGTCAAGGTACCACTGTATTTATTAGTATTAGGCATGAATGTATTTCAAAGCTGTGCATATTAAAAGACTTCACACACTGGTATGAGGGGTAGGGAGCTTTGTGGAGGGGGTCATTGGGGGTAAGGAGCTGACAGGTACGAGACCCTATGTTACACATCTTAATCCAGTATGCAAATTAGGCTGTGACATCACATCGTGCCTTCTTTTCCCTGACAGAGCGTCAGAAACACTTATTCATGACCGGTACCAACACTGTTTCCTTTAATAACTAACATACATCTGATTCCTGGCGTACAGGGTAGGAGGCCTGGCAAAACAACAACAAAACACATGCACATGTTTTACTTTCATATATATATATATATATATATATATATATATATATATATATATATATATATATCACGAGAGAAGAAAATCCTGAGTGACTGTCAATAAACTAAACAAAGTCAAATTCCACTTTAATCTGAAAATCCTAAACATAAATAAACACCTAGATGAGCAGAAATAAAACAGATTTGTAGTTTTAATAAAAACTGAGACTGTTGGATCAGAAATCAGTTGAATCAGAAATGAAACATTAAATCTCTGAATAATAATTAAAAAAATAATAATTCTGGGGTTTATTATTATTTTATGAATCCAGTCAGGAACTGAAGCTCCACCGAGCTGCTGAGTAAACTTTGACCTGAACTCACCTCAGGATTCAAACCTCGACACATTTAAACTGTGCAGTGTTCCGATTCCGATTTCCAACTCGATCAGATTCGAAGTGTCGCAGGAGACACGCAGACAGAACCGCTTTGTTCTCTTCCACAGACGGTTCCGTTGGAATAAAGCCCGACTTCTCGGGAAATAAACCGCCACCTACTGGACCGGAGTTCAGGCAATGACAAAACCTGCTTATTCCTCCCACAGCTCAAAGAATGATCATGTTTCTTCATTCATACATTCATTTATTTCATCCATCCATCCGTCCCTACATCCATTCATTTATTAATTCATCTATCCACCCATCCATACATTCATTAATGTATCCATCCATCCACCCATCCATACATGGATTTATTAATCCATCCAGTCATCCATCCATTTATTCATTCATTAATTCATCCATTCATTTATTCATTAATTTATTCATTCATCTATCCATCCATCCATTCATACATGCATACACCCATCCATGTCTGTCTGTCTTCCTTTCAGCTTTTTCCCTTTTCTCAGGGGTCGCCACAGTGAATCATCTGATTCGCATGTTTGATTTGGCAGAGGTTTTTAGGTCGGATTCCCTTCCTGTCACAACCCTTTTAGCGAGGGACAGAAACACGCTGACGACTTTGCAGCTCCTCTTTACGAAAGTCAGCAATGGTTCTTTTACATCAACCTCTCACCATAGACAGGGACAGACATGGCCCGCCTTTGATAACCCAGTTAGCCGCACTGGGGGGACAGTGACAACCTTGTGGAGAGTGGGACTCGAACCCCCAACCTTTGGATCAGCGATCCAGCACCCTACACCACTAGACCACCACTGCCCCACTGTATCCACCCATCCATACATTCATTAATTTATCCATCCATACATACCTCCACCCATCCATACATTCATTTATTAATCTATCCATCCATCCATCCATCCATCCATCCATTCATTTATTCATTCATTAATTCATCCATCCATTTATTCAGCCATTTATTTATTTATTAATTCATTCATCCATCAATCCATTTATTCCATTAATCCACCCATTCATCCGTTTATCATCATCATTTTCTGTAACCACTTAATCCTAATTGGGGTCATGGGGAGGCTGGCGCTCAACCCAACTGACTCCAGGCAAGGGCAGAGTACACCCTGGACAGTTAGCCAGGCCATCGCAGGGCAGAAACATGCTGACGGCCTTGTAGCTACTCTTGTCGAAAGTCAGCAGTAATTGTTTTACATCAACCTCTGCTCATAGACAGTGAGAGACACGGCCGGCCTTTGATAACCCAGTTCGCTGCACTGGGGGTCATCCATTTATTTATTCATTAATCTATTAATTCATCCATTTATTTATTCATTCATTTATTAATTCATCCATTAATCCTTTATTTTTTATTAATTCCTCCAGCCATTTATCCATCGATCCATTCATCAATTAATTAATTAATCAATCAATCCACTTATGAGTTAATTAATGTACTTACACATTCATTCATTTAATCCCACTATGGTCATGAGATGCTGGAGTCTCTGAGTTGACTCTAGGCGAAGACAGGAATCACTATGAGCAGATCACCTAACCATCACAGGGCCAATGCGCACACACACGCGCTCTCTCTCTCTCTCTCTCTCACACACACACACACTCACACTCTCTCTCTCTCTCTCACACACACACACACACACACACACACTCTCACCCTCTCTCTTTCTCTCTCTCTCTCTCACACACACACTCCACAAAAGAAGCGTGTTGCAGACATTCTTGTCGCTGGTAGTGTTCGATCCCGTACGATCTGACAGTCCTGACGTGCCATTGTCACACGTTGTTGACCCGGTCGAGGACGGTCCCGAGTGCTCCCCGTTTGCAGAAACCTTTGATGGAGTCTTGTGATCGTTGTGTGGGCGCAGTGTAGTCATCTGGCAATTTCCCTGGTGCTGGCACCATTTTGAAGCATGCCTATGGCACGATCTCGTTCAGGGGCTGCAAGTCGTGGCATCATGTCGGCTCTTCACAAGTGTTAGTGAACAAGTGAAATTTTATTTGGATTCACGTGCTTTTAAAGGCAATGTGTGCACAAATTCAGAGTGAAATTCATTTTTCTCGTGGTATGCCTGTGAAATGTTGCGTTTTTGTGAAAAATTGCCTCGCGTTACAGTTAACATGAAATTCTCGCATTTCTTGCACTCTGGCATGTCGGGTGACGTCACTGTCATGTTGTTATATAAAAATTATATTGAAGTTTATTTGAACTTAAATATTGACTTCTTTCAAGTGGTGCGTTTTCATGTGTACTCAGTATATGTATCACATGCAATATTTCATGTTGGAAATTTTGTTTATTTTAAGTTTGACAGAGGAACCACATAAACCATTTTAAACATGGAAGGAAACCACATTGCTGAAATAAAAGAACCAAAAAAATTCTAGTTCTGGCAAAGTAGCTCCACACACTAATGCCAGCCTGACACTAGTATGCATTCATGGTACTCCACGGTACTCCAAAGTGAGCACCTTCGCGGGAATTGTGAGCACCATCACGGGAACAATGTGGAAACTATGAGCGAGATGAGTGCCATTGAGGGGCATTGCCGACCCAAAAAATGAAACATGTTCATTAATTTTGTCACGCACTCTTTTGCGTACCTATCCGCGAACTATAAGGAAACTGTGAAGAAACAGTGAGTGCACTTGTAAATGCCCACCACGTCATGGGTAATCAATGCCGCGGAACATTACACCTGTATCCTCAATGGTGCTCTTGTGTCCTCCATGGTGTTCATTGACTGCTCAATGTTTCCTCTTATACTCTACGCATTGTCCAACATTAACTGTTGGCGGACCAGGGAATGAGTTGTGGACAGAACTGTGTTTCTCACTGTTTCCTCAAAGCTCATCATAATCTACTCTCAGCTGCTCACCTTTAAGTTTGGGTGAGCCCTCAAACCACTGGATTCCTCAACACCACCCACAAACGGTTAACCAATCAGTCATAACGACCAAACTGCTGCCTCCTGCTCAACCATTCCCTCACCCACACTGTTCTGGCTTTTCTCTTCTTTGATCGAGTTGATTTGCTGGTAGTATCAGGTGTGGATTCGAGCTGCTTACATATGTCAATGTCATAGTCTTCGATCACTAGTAATGCAGCAGCACCTGCAAGAAAGACACTTTGTTGATTTAATGCCATTTTCTCAGCATCTCTAGCGTTCATCATCTTGACGACTACAAGAATGAATGGTGGATGAATCCAGCTACCCTATATATATATATATATATATATATATATATATATATATATATATATATACATACATACATACATATACATACATACACTTGTGAGGCGTGACAAGGAGTGTCATAAAACAGTTAAAGGAAGTGTAAACATCAGACCCTGAAGCGACAGAAAAGTTCATATGATCCTAGAGATCCGAGTCCAAGTAGCTATTGTACAAGACCCTGGAGGCAGTGTTATGATCTGATGTTGCTTCAGTTGGTCCAATCAAAGCTCAGCAACATTAATGTGAAAATGTAGTCATCTGATGACCTGAATGCATCGATTGACATGGTTATCACATCAAGGACATCAAGGAACTTTTTAGAAAATTAGGACTTAAAAAATTAAAGTAATTTTCACACAACTATTGGCACCTTGTAGTCCTTACCTTAACGATCTTGAAAGTGTTTGGGATTTGAAGTGGAGAAAACCTTATGCAGTGGTTCTCCTCTCACATCCTCAATACTTCTTTTCCTTTCGGCTGTTCCCTTCAGGGGTCGCCACAGCGAATCACCCTATTCTCTGCATCTTCTTCTCTTACACCAACTATCTTCATGTCCTCCTTCACCACATCCATAAATCTTGTCTTTGGTCTTCCTCTTGTTATGGTCTATGCTGGCTGGCGGCGTTAACGCTCGCTTCATTTATTGCAGGCGTTGGCGAGGGGCGTGGCTGTTACATGCAGTTGAGGTCCAGAGAGCGCACCTGTTTCCATTCAGCAATCAGCAATCAGTGAGCTATAAATAGGAGCGGCGCGCTTCCTTCCGGCATCAGGAGATTGTCTTTACTTGTGATTCCATATCTCTGCGATCTCTCTGACTCCTGGTATCCTGCCAGTGCAAAAATAAAATTGTTGAATCTTCTTACATGGTCTTCTGCATCTTTGGGTCCGACACATATGCTCCAGACGTAACACCTCTAGGCCTTCTGCCTGGTAGTTCCAACCTCAGTATCCTACTACCAATATACCCACTGTCCCTCCTCTGTACATGTCCAAACCATCTCAATCTAGCCTGTCTGACTTTGTTTCCAAAACCTCTTACATGTGTTGTCCCTCTGATGTGCTCATTCCTGATCCTATCCATCCTCGTTACTCTCAAAGAGAACCTCAACATTTTCATTTCTGCTACCTCCAGCTCTGCCTCCTGTCTTTTCCCCAGGGCCACTGTTTCTAAACCATACAACATCGCTGGCCTCAACACCGTCTTGTACACTTTTCCTTTCATTCTTGCCGATACCTTCCCATCACACATCACACCGGATACTTTTCTCCAACCATTCCAACCTGCCTGCACACGCTTCTTCACCTCTTTTCCACACTCTCCATTGCTCTGGATTGCTGTGAAATATTAAAGCTGGGGTTGGAAACCTGGAAAAAATAAAAGAAAAGAAAAGAAAAGAAAAAATGTGGACATAGCATCAATCTTCATGGCTCCAAATAAACCCCCCCCTTCCTTCAGAGGCCCTCCCAAAGCAATGGCCCCTCCCCACACGTGAGTTCCATACTGACTGCTGGGTGATGCATGGGAGGGTCATGTACTAACACTGAGACAAGGGGGTGGTTTTTACAGATGACTGATTTTTTTTTTTTTCAAAGACCTTTTTCAGTTCTCATAGATTATTGATTGCTGTTGGAGCATAAAGACCATTCCAACATACATACAACAACACTGAACTAAATAGAAGTTACTCTGCATAAGGCTGATGAAACAATGCCACCAGTGAAGGTGTGAAGTAATTATAGCTTAACCTAACCCTGGGTTTACCCAAGAAAATGATGTCTATGATCTCTGTGATTCAAAACAGTGAGGAGCTCCATGATTTATTACCACGAGTGGAGCACAAATGGGGTATAAAAAGATGGCAGAGTGCATCAAACAGATGAAACTTAAAGAAATTGTGTTTCTAAGGCCAGCCTTAAAAATATCTTTGTTGGTAGTAACATGGCCGTTTGGGCCGAAATTGTACATAAAAACCCCACCTGAGTATTCTCAGATGCAAAAATTAAAAATATACCAGCCGGTTGTGTTGAAAAAATGCGCGTGTCCCCTATCATACACCGTACTAAGAAGTGAACAAAGTGAAATCAGTACCAACCGCGCCTTGTGTTGGGCAAGTTCATCAGTTCAGTGAAACAGCGATTCTCATTGGCAAGTACCATCTTAAAGGCGGAAAGCATGATGGAAGGGGACAATGATGAGGCAAAAAAACTGTTCTCTGTCACTATTAAAAGGTCACAACTTCTTTTCCTTTCGGCTGTTCCCTTCACGGGTCGCCACAGCAAATGATCTGCCTCCATCTCTCCCTATCCTCTGCATCTTCTACTCTTACTCCAACGACCTTCATGTCCGCCTTCACCGCATCCATAAATCTTCTCTTTGGTCTTCCTCTGGGCCTTTTGCCTGGTAGTTCCAACCTCAGCATCCTACTACCAATATACTCACTATCCCTCCTCTGTACATGTCCAAACCATCTCAATCTAGCCTCTCTGACTTTGTCTCCAAAACATCTAACATGTGCTGTCCCTCTGATGTACTCATTCCTGATCCTATCCATCCTCGTTACTCCCAAAGAGAACCTCAATATTTTCATCTCTGCTACCTCCAGCTCTGACTCCTGTCTTTTCTCCAGGGCCACTGTTTCTAAACCATACAACATCGCTGGCCTCAACACCGTCTTGTACACTTTTCCCTTCATTCTTGCCGATACCTTCCTATCACACATCACACCGGACACTTTTCTCCAACCATTCCAACCTGCCTGCACGCGCTTCTTCACCTCTTTTCCACACTCTCCATTGCGAAAATAATAAATAAATTAATGTGTTTCAAATTGAGCAACACATTTGCTGACATTTTCGAACAAAGTTAATTATAAGTTTAATTTAAGTTTAATTACAAGTTAATTATAAACCGCCAGCAACAGCGCAAAGCGTGACGAAGGCATTTGTTAGTTGTTGACTGCGATATTAAAAGTTGATATGTTGCAGAAACCTTGATACTCTATTGATTACAATATTAAAATAATAAACTTTCAGTATGTTGATTTCAAATATAAGATATTTATTTAATTCTACTGTGTTTACAACATTGCATGCTGTATGAAAAGTTTTTTCCCCCGTGAATCCCAGGTGGCCTGCACAAAAAAACCCCCAAAAAAACCCAAAAACAAACAAACAAACAAAAAAAATCCCTCCCTCCTGGGTGAACCTTTTTTTATTATGTCATTGCCAACAAAGAATTTTTAAAGTTTAGCACGATCCCCTACGATGGTGCATCACGATCTGTTAAGCTGCACTGCACTATACAATACAGTAGGCCCTCAATCAACGTTCCCTCTAAGCTGTGCAACTGCGCAATGGCGCACCGCTCGAACACTCTCAGCGCACAAGAAAACCGATCCAGCGCAGTGAACGCGCTGCAGATTAATTACATACACGGTATAGAACTTTTAGTGAGTGACAGGTGTCCAGCCAATCACACGATGCAATGCAATCACGCTACGCAGCCAATCACGACACCGTCACGTGCTGCGCTTATACACGCTCCATAACAATAACAACAGTGCTGCCGAGTGAAGTGAAGCTAATGCTAACCCCGTTATCATGACGAAACGAGCGGCCAGGGAATATGATACGTCGACTCCCCAAACCAAAGTAAAAAAAGAACTGCGCAAAGTCTGTGAGTACAGCAGAAAGCTGGCAAAGCAAAAACTATACCTTTCAATTTGTGAATCAATGAGAGAGTGCAGAATGAGACTATGTGTGAGGTTAAAAATGCACCTTGGCACACCCTGATAGTAGATGAGAGCCAGACATGACAGGACACAAAATGCTCGTCATACATTTCAAATTCAGGGAGGAAAATGATGTAATCTATAAAACCGTGTTTAATAAGCCATGAAACTTTCAATGATCCCAGGTGTGATACTGGGGTGTGGCCACAGCGAGCACTTGTGATGTTGCTCACAGTGGGCCTCAGTGTGCTCAGGGAGGTTGTCTGTATGCCCAGATAGAGGAAAAATTACAGGGAACATTGCCAGGCTCCGGCCCCTCCTGCGAATCAAGATAATCCACGAGTTCTGTACCTGGAAGTAAAACCCTATGCATCATATTACATATGCGACTCAGCAACCCGAAGTAAAATACTATGTATCTATTACATGCACTAAAATGTGAGGCGCTCCACCGAATGTAGGCGCTTGTCGCAAGAGAAGTATGATGCTTGTGAGACAAAGTGCTGCTTATCCGGACTTCTGATCTTTCAAGTGAGCAAGTGCGCGTTGAATACTTGTTTAGTAGTCAACCTTCACTTGCTCACTTGAAAGATCAGAAGTCCGGATAAGCCGTGCTTTGTCCCACAAGCACCATACGTTACTTGCGACAAGTGTCTACATTCGGTGGAGCGCCTCACAAATATGGTTCTTAAACACATTCTATGGCAGTGGTGGTCTAGTGGTTAGGGCGCAGGATCGCTGATCCTAAGGTTGGGGGTTCGAGTCCCCACAAGGTTGTCACTGTCCCCCCAATGCAGCTAACTGGGTTATCAAAGGCAGGCCATGTCTCTCACTGTCTATGGTGAGAGGCATTTAAAAGAACCATTGCTGACTTTCGTAAAGAGTAGGCTGCAAAGCCGTCAGCATGTTTCTACGACCTGGAGAGGGTTGGGCTCCGCCAGGCCAAATCAGCCCAAGTCTCGCTATGAAGGCGCCCCAACGACATCCTCAGATGTTAAGGGATAAGTGAAGTGAAACACATTCTATAGACAGTCTTACTCATTAATTCAGTATTAGTGTAGTAAAATGTAGTAATGATTAAGAAAAACTTTTTAATTTTGTACTGTAATATTTATTGATAAAATATAAACATTATACAGCATACATATAAAAACACCTTTAAATCCATTCTCCTTGAAACAAAGCACTGTAGTTTTCAAAAATGCCCACTAGAGGAAGGTATTGCATTAGGCATGAGATGACTGAATTCAGGTATGAACTGCATTAAGTCCGAGCAGCTCAGCCACGCCCGTCAGCCGGAGCGAGTACAAAACAGAGTTTTAGAGTGAGAGAGTTAGAGAGCGTTACAAACCAAAGAAGCAGTGATGTGATGCGAGTTAATCCTCTGGCGCAGAGGTGAGCATGCTTTTGTTTATTGGGAGTAAATGGGAATAGTGAATTGAGGTGTGAGCCACAGAGTAGCTCAGCCACGCCACTCAGCCGAAGCATAGAGTAAACAGTCAGTTAGGGGCACAGCGCCAAAATCAAAGTTCCCCAAAACACAGACCATCACAAAAAGAACATAAAAGAACAAGAAATGTAATAAATTGGATAAACAACAAAATGAGAAACATGTTACACCACAGTAAATAAAATCACACACAAACATGCTAAACACTAACTTAGGTAATGTACTGGAATAATAATTGAAAAAGACTTTAATAGTAGAGTGTTTTACAACAGTTCAGATGATTATTCCTCTTCAGGCACTTCAGAAGAAACTGTCGTTTCTTCCGGAGAAAGTCTTATTTCTTCAGAAGAGACATCCAACATCATTACCTTTTCCTGGTGCTTAGCAGGCGTTTGAGTGACATCATAGAACTTAACTGGTAATTAAAACACACTAAAAAGGCTCATTGACAACTTATGTGCGAATGAGGAAAAAGGGGTGTTGCATCATCTCAACCAATCAGCAGGAAGGAGGACAGCCATTGGCTGAATTTGAATCATGTGACAGTTGCTCGGCAGTCTGCGAATATGCAAATCGCGAGTGCAAAACCGCGAATCGTCAAGGGCCTACTATACTACGATTCCCATGTTCTATTACAATCAGCATGAACATCATGAATCCACCAAATTCCCTCAAGATCATAACGACTCGATCCCACGACACCGTAGCGCTCGTCACAATTCTCTAAAATCGCAGACAATGTGAGAAAAGGCAGAGCCAATGATCGAGTACATTCACGCCAAAGAAAAATTCAATTATGACCAGAGATTCACTTGGTTAATTTGTAAAAGTTAACATATTAACCAAGTGAATCTCTGGTCATAATTGAATTTTTCTTTGGCGTGAATGTACTCGATCATTGGCTCTGCCTTTTCTCACATTGTCACCACTCACAGGATTTGCCTCTATCATGAATTATTTGGTGTATTTTTAAATTGCTTTGATTATTGAACCTCTTTCCACACAGAGAGCAGTGATACGGCTTCTCTCCTGTATGGAGGCGTTGGTTTGTTTTAAAATTACTCTTATAAGTAAATCTTTTCCCACACTGTGAACAGATAAATGGTTTCTCACCAGTGAGTTCGTTGGTGCTGTTTAAAGTTACTGAGTTGATTAAAACATTTCCAGCACAGTGTGCAGTAACAGAGTCTCTCTCCTGAATGGACAGTCAGGTGTTCCTGGAGGGTTGTTTTGTGTTTAAAACTCTCGCCACACTGGGGGCAGTGATGCGTCTTCTCTCCGCTGTGAAGTCGTTGATGTCTTTTGAGAGTGCCCTTATGACAATCTTCTGATGCACCGTACGCAGATAAATGGCTTCTCTCCTGTGTGAGTTTGTTGGTGTTCACGGAAAATACTAAGCTGGCTAAAACTCTTCGTGTAGTGCGAGCAGTGATATGGTTTCTGTCCTGTATGAATCCGTTGATGTGTTTTCCGATTACGTTGTTGAGTAAAACTCCTCCTGCACAGTAAGCACGTGAATAGTTTCTCTCCTGAGTGAATTCTTTGATGTCTTTTGGGATGAGCATGCTGAATAAAACTTCCCACACTGTAAGCAGGTAAACAGTTTTTCTCCGGTGTGAATGCGCCAATGGGTTTGAAGTTTACAGCGGTGAATAAAACTCTTCCCACAAATGGAGCAAGAGTGAAGATCTTTCTTTATTCCTGAAGAACCGGTGAGACTATCAGGTGGACTAGAAATCTTCAGACAGTTACTGGGGTCTCTTATTAGTGCCATGATCTTTGAGGAGAGGAAAAAAACCCATAAAAACAACAGCAACAACAAAAAAATTCAAACACGCCAATCAAAATTTCACACGATGTGTGAGTTGCTCTCTCATTGGCTGTCTCCCAACATTCCACCCCGCTGGCCTCCCATTGGCCAGGAGGCAGCTGAACAGTACCCATATTTCCTGTACCCATACTCCCTGTTTGTCACACGCATGGAGAGTTGACTGATGGATTGTTTTGAGATCATTGCAGCGTTATATTTCGTTATCACTGAAACCCCTCTACAAGCAGGATGATTTTGAAGCAGAAAGAGACCTTAAAGTGGAAATACAGTGACGGAGGCGATTATTTCGGCACGGTATTGAAGCAGAAGGAGCATGAGCAGAGTGCTCCATGGAACAAGTTATGGAAGTAAGTTAATATTGAATCAGGACCTCTGATCTTTCAAACAGGTACTGTAATTCTGCTTTAAATACAACATCCTGTGCAGATAGAATTGTTCCATCAGCTGCGAGTTGCGTGTGGGCGGAGCCTGTATTCGGCAAAACACACCATAGAGACAGAGTTTTGTGTGTGTGTGTGTGTGAGAGAGAGATAGAAACTGCCTACAGAGTCAGTCAGAGATGAAAGGAGACTTAACTCTCTTTCGAGAGAGCACATTGCAAGGGTAGTATTGGGGGGCCTTGGAACAAATTATGCGTTTTACATGTAAATTGCGGTTCAATTTATGAAAAATCCAGGTTACGAAAAAGGCTCTGGAACGGATTGATTTCGTAAGGTGAGGTACCACTGTATAATACAATGCCTCCCCCTAGTGGGCATTTTTGACAACTACAGTGCTGTATTTTTAAAGGAAAAGATTACAACACTGTATAATGTTTATATTTTAGTATCAATAAATATCACAGTGAAAATTAAGTTTTTCTTAATCATGACTACATTAACATCACCATAGACAGTGAGAGACATGGCCATCCTTTGATAAACCAGTTAGCTGCACTGGGGGAACAGCGACAACCTTTTAAAGAGTGGGACTCGAACCCCCAATCTTAGGATCAGCGAGCCAGCGCCCTATACCACCCGGCTACCACTACCCTTACATTTTACTACATTAATACTGTATTAATGAGTAAGACTGTCTATAGAATGTGTTTAAGAATCTTTTTTTTTTTCGCATATCAAATAGATATATTGTATTTTACTTCTGGTTGATCATTTGCAGAACATGATACATGGGATTTTACTTCTGGGTACAGAACTTGCGGAAGGGGCCGGAACCAAACCCTCGCGAATAACGAGGGCCTACTAAATATACATATGATTGATGTTGCACAATTTCTCCAGGATGTCAGACCCATTTGACCCGTCTTAGTGCTTATTTGTGGTGTTCTGGGCCGCTATTTCTTTCAGTTTTAAGACAGTGAGTATAAGTGCTGGTTTAAATCCATGTAATCAAAGCCTTTTTTTGTTCAGCCCAGAAATAATACGTTATGTATGGAAACGTCAGGCCTCCATCTGCCTTCATTAGCTGGAAGTTTTGAAGTCTAATCCTGGACCACTTATACATTTTTATATTATTATATGTAGATTACTGAGAGTTGATATTGGAATCTCTACCGTGAACATCTGAAATAGCTAAAGTTAAGTTGTCTGAGCATTCATACAGATACTTTCTACACAATCCAGTAAGGAGAGGGGAAACATGGACCAGTGCTCTAAACCAGTGGTCCCCAACCACCGGTCCGCAAACCGGTACCAGTCCGTGGCTCAATTGGTACTGGTCTGCACAAAAAATAATTAATTAGTTCTGTTTTATTTGTCGAGTCTGAACGATCTTTAAATTTGAAAAAGTCTTTTATTTTGAAAAATGACCGGATTCTCTTGGCTACATGCAACGATGTCGGTTATTCGGTTATTTGAGCGCGAAATTGTAACCCACAAGGGGACGGCACCTGAACAGAGGCGTGCTGGACATGTTTCAAACAATATCGGGGATTTTGGGTGAGACTAAGCCCGAGCCTTCATTCTCCCCGCTGGTGCTCCAGCACCTGTTTTTTTTTTGTTTAATAAAAGTTCAAGCTCTACTTCCCAACCAACTTTATTTCATCTGTTGAAAAACAAGTCATGTAGTGCGTATTAATATTATTATTAATAATAATAACAATATTTTATAAATGTTATATTTACAATACAAACAATCTATGACAAACAACCCCCTCCCGCCCCCCGTAAATTTGCCGAGTGTTGACCGGTCCGTGTGGAGCTCGAAGCCACAATGCACTCATCCATTCAGTTTGAGGAGCCGCTGAATCCGAATTCGAGTCGCGGGGAGGCTGGCGCACATCCCACAATGCATACCGTGGATTGTTTTTATTATAATCTATACAATCTTGATCATGTAAACACATTATTTGAAAAAACATCTGCAAAAATATCAATACGATAATTACATTGGTGCATTTCTTGATATATAAAATAGTTCCACTCGTTCTGATTCACTCATTCTCTCTCTCTCTCTCTCTCTCTCTCACACACACACACACACACAGGTATATCTGTATCAGATAAAATCTCAAAAATACCACTTTTAATGAACACCAATGATTAAAACGAGACGTGAATAGCAAGCATTCTTCTTCTTCTTCTGTCCCCTGTTATTCACCTGAAACTCTCAGCTCGGTTTATAGTATTAAAAGCAAACATAGAGTCCATTTCAACCTTCTCACTAAATATTCTCCAAAAGTCTGCAATGTGATCACATGTTGGTTAAAACTAGAAAAACACCAACCAGAGAAACTCTTTCAGCGTTAATCTTTAGCTGGCTTCAAATTGCTGATTCAAATAGGAATTGTTGAGAATTACGATTAATTTACTGGTAGACTCCAGTAATTTAAGTTCGAAACTGTTAGATTAGAGTAAACATCCGTTGCAGGATTCACTCTGTAACTGTTAACCAGCAGCTCAGAGATCCGGTTTCACTGTGACTTACCTCAGGATTTAACAATCAACACATCCAACCAGCTTAGATCAACCTCCTGAACCAGAATGCTGCAGCTCTTCTTCTTTGGTGTGAAATAATTTTTCAGCTAAATGTTTTTCATCGCCCCCTACTGGACTAGAATACGGACACTTTCCTCATTCTTGATTGGAATGTGTGTGGGTATGGGTTTATATTCTTATATATATATATATATATATATATATATATATATATTTTTTTTTTTTTCTTTCAGCTTTTCCCTTCAGGGGTCGCCACAGCGAATCATCTGCCTCCATTTCACCCTATCCTCTCTGCATCTTCTCTTACACCAACAGCCTTCATGTCCTCCTTCACCACATCCATGAATCTTCTCTTTGGTCTTCCTCTAGGCCTTCTGCCTGGTAGTTCCAGCCTCAGCATCCTACTACCAATATTCTCACTATCCCTCCTCTGTACATGTCCAAACCATCTCAATCTAGCCTCTCTGACTTTGTCTCCAAAACATCTTGCATGTGCTGTCCCTCTGATGTGCTCATTCCTGATCCTATCCATCCTCGTTACTCCCAAAGAGAACCTCAACATTTTCATCTCTGCTACCTCCAGCTCTGCGTCCCGTCTTTTCCCCAGGGCCACTGTTTCTAAAACATACAACATTGTTGGCCTCAACACCGTCTTGTACACTTTTCCTTTCATTCTTGCCGATACCCTCCTATCACACATTGCATCTTTTCCACACTCTCCATTGCTCGAGATTGTTGAGCCTAAGTACTTAAAATCCTCCACCTTTCTTATCTCTGCTCCCTGTAACCTCACCATTCCTCTTGGGTCCTTGTCATTCATGCACATGTATTCTGTCTTACTAAAGCTAACCTTCATTCCCCTCCTTTCCAGGGCATACCTCCGCCTCTCTAGATTTTCCTGCACTTGTTCTCTGCTCTCACTACAGATCACAATGTCATCTGCAAACATCATAGTCCATGGGGAATCTTGTCTAACCTCGTCTGTCAGCCTGTCCATCACCATAGCAAACAAGAAGGGGCTGAGAACTGACCCTTGATGCAGTCCCACCTCCACCTTGAACTCTTCTGTCACACCAACAGCACACCTCATCTGTCTTACATCTCTCATACATGTCCTGCACCACTATAACATACTTCTCTGCCACTCCAGACTTCCTCATGCAATACCACAGTTCCTCTCTTGGCACCCTGCCATATGCTTTCTCCAGATCCACAAAGGCAAAATGCAGCTCCGTCTGACCTTTTCTGTACTTCTCCATTAACATCCTCAAGGCAAACACTGCATCGGTGGTGTTCTTTTTTGGCATGAAACCAAACTGTTGTTCACAAATGCTGACCTCTGCCCTTAGTCTAGCTTCCACTATTCTTTCCCATAACTTCATCGTATGGCTCATCTACTTTGTCCCTCTGTAGTTGCCACAACTCTGCATGTTTCCCTTGTTCTTAAAAATGGGTACCAGCACACTTCTCCTCCATTCCTCTGCCATCCTTCTCACTCTCTAGTACCTTGTTGAACGTTCCTTCCTCACCATCAGCATCATCCTGCACACCACCATCACCACCAAATGTATAACATACTCTCCTTCACTGTATGGCATTTTGGCCCGTGTAATGTTCCAATCCAGTTCATACGATGCAAGTGTTACGATCTGAGCACTTTGTAGTTTTGAAAAACTGTGTGGTTTTCTGCCTGTCTTTTTGAAGTGAACAACTTGTACTTACAAAGTTCAGTTTCTTTAGGAAATTCCTGGTCAAAGTTAGCATGCAGTGAGCTGAAGTGGCACTGAAGATTTGAATGTTTGAAATGCGCCAATGACACCTCACGTATAAGGTAGAATGGCTTTCCGTGACATTCAACAACAACAAAAACCTCTCCCACTCTGTTAAAAATGTCCTTTGTTCATCTTCATATTTTCATTTTGCTGTACATTTTTTTCTGTCATTTTAAAAGCAGATTTGACACAAATTGTTTACCGAAATGATCTCACCCATACTGTGAAGCTTTGCAGTATTTTCATCTCATGCACATAAGCATTTGACTTATGTGTTTTATAATCCTCTCCTTTGTTTCAACTGATTTATCTCATGTTGGAGCCATGAGTCATGTCAGTCCACTTGATGCAACAGCTCTCCAAGGTGTGATCACTCCTGTTTAGCTGCAGACGAACGAACAGATCTAATCTGATGCAGGTGTTAGTTTTGGGAATGGAAAATTTACAGGTTGATTCCATAATTTTCCCCAGTCTGGGGAAACCCTACTCTAAAAAAGTATCTGTTACTGACTACCACTTTTTTAAAATTTCTTTTCGTGTTTCTTAAAGCCAGAAAGTTGCCATTTAAAATTACTGTAGTTTTTTGTTGTGTTTGTGATCTGCTTTTTTTCTGCAAAATTAAACAACTGAATGAACATCCTCCGAGACAGATGATTCCATAATTTTTGCCAGGAGTTGTATGAAGCATGGTCTGACTACTCAACAAATTCGAGTCTGTTCACTTGGCTCTAACTGGTGAACTCTAAACATTGTAATTGTTATAGACCACACCTATTTTGAGCATCATAAAATTGTATCAGCCCTTGATTTTACCCCCTCCCAAGTCTCACACAAATCGAATAGAATGATCTGGAGATGCTTGTTTGTAGCACCCACAAGAGGCCAATGACCACCCAATCTGATCCAGAGCAACAAAGTATCGTCACAAGGAAGAGTCTTAAATCAAGGTACTTTACTATGGCAAGATATGCAACACATTGTTGTTGTTGTTGGGTACAGAAAAAATTGTAAATTAATTATTAACATACAATAACATTTTGCTCTCAGGATGCTGCACACTATGGTTTGTGTGGATTGGACAAAAACTCTGGGAGGAGTTTTAAAACGTAGGCTTTGCATATTTTGCTATAAAAATTTAGAACAGAAGAAATGGTCTACAGCAAGTTATTCAACCCAATACATTGAATTTATTGATATACAGATTTTGAATGTCTGTGAATTATGGGGAGAAACACAGATTTTTTTTTTTTTAACTGTGGATTTTACATGTGACATGAGATACCTGCAAGGAATAGTAACCATTCTTCAAATAACTATTCCAAAATCTCAGTGGTTTCTGCTGTAGTACAAATTTTATGTACTACATAATAATAATATAAATAACACAATTACAGTTGGCGCTTGGACCTCTAATTACAGGCCATTTTGGTTGTCAGTAATCACAATACTGTGGCCTCAGAAGTGTATCTAGACTAGGGGTCGGCAACCTGTAGCTCCGGAGCCGCATGTTGCTCTTTCATGAATTCACCATGAATTCACATGTTTGAGTACATAAATGGTTTTTGAATGTGTGCCATATGGTGTGGAAGTTATGGACCAAAACATCATTGCTGCAGGGTATAGGCTAATGTGTCTATTTTTATCTATTCAATCCTGTTGGTGCTCTTTACTACGATGGTAAATTACACTTCCGGCATTTGGCAGACACCCTTATCCAAAGTGACTTACATTTTCCTTTTTGTTTTTCCTTCTATACAAATGAGCAACTGAAGGCTTTGATTGAGGATCCAACAGCTTGGCGGTATTAAACCTTGAACCCCCAACATTTGGATTAGAAACCTGGAGCCTTAATCACTGTACCACCAATTCCAAAATTTTTCCAAAAGCCCAGATCCCAGGTGGCTTGCACAGACAAAAAAAAAAATCCTCCAGGGTGAATCTTTTTTTAATCATGTTGTTGCCAACAAAGAATTTTTTATGCCTGGCCTAATAAGAAAAACAAATAGGGACTTTGAACCTTAATAATTAAAAAGAGAGAAGAGGAACACAGGGAAATCAATTCCTTGTAGGAATGAAATAGCTATAAGACTGGGTTCCAGGTCGTCACTGAATTCTTTGCTCCATATGTTTTTATCTGTTATTGGCCTCACTGAGAGATTAACTCGCTGTAATGCTGCAAGTTCAAACCTGTCGTTATGATGAGTTTATATTTTGGTTATGAACAACATGGTGATTATGATATTCTTGATATTCTTGAGCACTCTGTATATTACAACACATGGCCTGCCTGCTTTCTCCATGATAATACGTAACATTTCAAAGTACTGTGGTACCTTGACTTACGAGTGTCTCTTATAACAAATTTTCCATGAAACGAGCGTCGGTCCCACCAAAAATCTGCCTCATCCAAGGAGCAAAATTTTGATTTACGAGCTCTGCTGATGAAATGGCTTTTCCGGGCCGATTAGCCTCGTATTGTTCTACGTGTATTCCTTCGCGGGCCGAGAACACCCAGTGCTTCTCAATTGTTTTCTCTAATGACCCCTATAGGAAGAAAATAAAAAATTTCACCACCACCCCCACTCCCACGAATATAAATAGTATTTACTGCACTTCATATCGTTCGTGCGGTGCTTTTTCCCTACACGATAGGGAACACAGTGATTATTTCCTCTGGGAATTTTTTGTTTTATCTAACAAACATTTTGACTTGTGAGTTTGCCCTCAGAACGAATTAATTTCGTAAGTCCAGGTACCATTGTAACAAATTGGAGTGCAGATGTTGAAACAAATATGACATTTTCATTAAAGGGTATCAGAAACTCAACAATGAGGTGATCTGGGCTTAGTAAGACATCCAAGATGGCGCTCCCTAGAGGGCGGCGACGCGGAGTTCTCGGAGTCAAATTGTGTCTTTGTTTGTTTTAATTTGTCTTGTATGTTGTTTTCTGCACTATGCTCGTCTGTGACCGTGCGACCTTACAACAGCTATGAGAGCACAGTCCTTTTGGACATTTAGAACTGAGCATGCTCATCTGCTATCCTGAGCTAATCCTGAGCTAATATGCTCCCGCAGCTCAACGTTAGCAGCACCCCGGATAACAATAGACCCAGGCGGAGATGCGGCAGCCAGGAGGGGCTAAACGATGACTCCGGCGCTTGGTTCGCAGTGGAAGGGTAGCACTCCCGGCCATATTGCTTGAAAATGTTCAGTCTCTGCGAAACAAGATGGACCAGCTTCATGCTCGAATTGCAGCGCAGAGGGATCTACAGGACTGCCCCGTGTTGTGTTTCTGTGACGCATGGCTCGAGGAGAGTACACCCGACAAGGCGACTACACCAGCTGGCTACACGGAGTGCAGCGGCTAGCAAGAAGACCGGAGCGCAGCAGCTAGCAACAAAGTCCGTGGCGGAAGAACGGCGGATTATCGCTAAACAAACCTGGTGTACTGACTATAGATTATCTCTAAACCATGCTCTGAGAATGGAGAATATCTAACTTTTTCCAACAAAACAATGGGCAGAGTGCAATATATATATAATATAACATAATATAATATAATTTAGTGCAATTTCATTTATTGTGGTTATCTACTGATTTATTTATTATTATTACTATTATTATTATTATTATATTGTTTACTGGGTCTGTGTATGGTCCCTTAAACACAGAATTTTTATGTATTTATTTTATAGCAGTTTTGTGTTGTTGATTTGAGCCTTCTTTTCTGTTTGTAACTTGACTCCTTGAGTAACCTAGGTGGCGCTGCTCGTCGGCAACGCACATAGTAATGATACGATGTAACCAAAATTTCCTCCGGGATAATAAAGTGTTATCTTATCTTCATAGGACATCTGTTATCTTGAGTCACAATTCAGTTTTTGTTAAATTTTAAAAGCCGCACAGCACATAAATGCACATCGGAAAATTAGCCCCCCCCCCCAACCTATACTTATATAACATTTCTCTCTGAAAAAAACATCCTCGAAGCAATGACATCCTTGCAGCAGACTGGAAAACGGTTTAGGATGAACTGCACCTACTGCTCAAAGTCAACTGGGACTGGCTCCAGATTTCAAAAGCGGGGATGGATGGCAGATGGATGAGGACATGACCTCACTGTAATGTAACGGCGAGCAGGTTCTCTCTCTACATCCACACCTCAGCCAAGTATCACTCCTCTTAGGTAGTAAACTTCTTCATGGGAATAAAATCCCCAAATTACCAAGTTCATGCTCAGCAGAGATGTAGTTTCTATTCTGCATGAACCCGATGGTGGTTACGGAGAGAACTTACTTTAGTGAAGCTGTTTCCACACTGTGAGCAGAAATACGGCTTCTCTCCGGTGTGAATGCGCTGGTGTGTTCGGAGATGACTCAAACAATTAAAACCCTTTCCACAGTCTGAGCAGTAATATGGCTTCTCTCCCGTGTGAATGCGCTGGTGTTTTTGGAGATAAGCCATTTGATTGAAACACTTTCCACAATCTGAGCAGTGATACGGTTTCTCTCCAGAGTGAATGCGCTCGTGAGTTCGGAAATTGCTCAGACGATTAAAACTCTTTCCACACTGTGAGCAGTGATAGGGTTTCTCTCCTGTGTGAATGCGCTCATGCGTTCGGAGAGAACTTAACTGATTGAAACACTTTCCACAATCGGCGCAGTGATACGGCTTCTCCCTCGTGTGGATGCGCTGGTGTGTTCGGAGGTTGCTTATTTGAGTAAAACTCTTCTCACAATGTGAGCAGTGATACGGCTTCTCCCCCGTGTGAACGCGCTGGTGTGTTCGGAGGTTGCTTATTTGAGTAAAACGTTTTCCACAATCTGAGCAGTGATATGGCTTCTCTCCTGTGTGAATGCGCTGATGTTTTTGGAAAGCGCCCTTCTTAGTAAAACTCTTGCCACAAACTGAGCAAGTGTGAAGACCTTCCTTCATTTGTGAAGAACTGGTGATAGTTTCACGTGGACACGAAGTTTTTTCACAGCTACTGGAATCTTCTGCAGACATCCCGATTTTGATCTCTGGGGAGATTTAGAAAAATATTTGTGAACATATAAAACTTGGGTGACTATTAAAAGTCAGAGAGCACGGTAGAGAAGTGAACAGACTGAAGGCAGAGTGGAATGGGAGGAGAAGAGCGGACGTGGTGATTTGTGACAGTAGGGCATCTGTAACCACATAGGGAAGGGTTTATAAGACAGTAATCAGGCGAGCAAGGCTGCACGGTTTGGAGACAATAGGGCTGAAGAAAGACAGAATGGGGAGCTGAGATCGAGATGCAAGAACAGCAATGAAGATGCTGTGATTTTTTTATTTTCCGTAAGGGACAAGAATGGACAGAATTAAAAATTACATTTGAGGAACACCACAGGGAGGAGTGTTTGGGGATAAAATGAGAAAAGCACAGAGTGAGATGGAGGAGGATGATCAGGCCAGCCTTAAATATATCTTTGTTGGCGGTAACACGGCCGGTTGGGCCAAAATTGGAGATAAAATCCCCGGCTGAGCATTCACAGATGCAAAAAATAAAAATATACCGGCCGATTATGTTGAAAAAACGCATGTGTCCCCTATCGTACACCGTACTAAAAAGTGACCAAAGCGAAATCAGTATCAACCGCGCCTTGTGTTTGGTCAATTTCACCAGTTCGGTGAAACAGTGATTCTCATTGGCAAGTACTGTCTTAAAGGTGGAAAGCATGATGGAAGGGGACAATGGTGGGGGGGGGGGGGGGGGACGACGACGACGACTGTTCTCTGTCACTATTAAAGGTCCCAACGTCAAAATAATAAATGAATTAACGCGTTTCAAATTGAGCAACACATTTGCTGACATTTTTGAACAAATACAAGTTAATTATAAACCGCCAGCAGCAGCGCAGAGTGTGACGAAGGTATTTGTTAGTTGTTGACTGCAATATGAAAAGTTGATATGTTGAAGAAACCTTGATACTCTGTTGATTACAATATTAAAAGAATGAACTTTGATATTCAGTATGTTGATTTCAGATACAAGATTTTATTCTACTGTGTTTACAATATTACATACATAATATAGCATGATGTATGAAAAAATTTCCCTGTGAATCCCGGGTGGCCTGCACAGGCCAAAAAAAAAAAAAAAAAAATTCCTACCTCCCGGGTAAGTCTTTTTTTTTTTTTTATTATTATTTTTTTTTTATCATGTTATTGCCAACAAAGAATTTTTAAGCCTGTCCTCAGCTGCAGTGTTCCAAACAGGAACTGAAAAGAATAGAAGAGCAAAACCATGATTCAACTTTTAAACGAGGCAAACATTTTACACATCTTTGTACATTTAATGGTTTAATAAGTGATTGAATGAAAATCATAATTATCAAAGTTATTAACAGAATGCCAAAATAAAACAAAATGATTGTAAGGAGGAGAATTATAGACACAAATGTTTATTACTTTTCAAATAAAACCAGGCTTTTATGGAAAGTTAAATCTGATTTTAGTATCCTGCTCAATTGTATGTATTTTTTAAGAATGTATATTGATTACCTTTAATTAATTTTAAATTCTGTAACGGCCTGGCGAGTCGTACACGGTATACTCTGCCCTCGCTCAGCACCGGCTGAGATGGGCGTCACCTTTCCCACTACCCTAATTAGGATTAAGCAGCTCAGAAAACAATTCTTCTTCTTTTCCTTTCAGCTGTTCCCTTCAGGGATCGCCACAGCAAATGATCTGCCTCCATCTCTCCCTATCCTCTGCATCTTCTACTCTTACTCCAACGACCTTCATGTCCGCCTTCACCACATCCATAAATCTTCTTTGGTCTTCCTCTGGGCCTTCTGCCTGGTAGTTCCAACCTCAGCATCCTACTACCAATATGCTCACTATCCCTCCTCTGTACACGTCCACACCATCTCAATCTAGCCTCTCTGACTTGGTCTCCAAAACATCTAACATGTGCTGTCCCTCTGATGTACTCATTCCTGATCATATCCATCCTTGTTACTCCCAAAGAGAACCTCAACACTTTCATCTCTGCTACCTCCAACTCTGACTCCTGTCTTTTCCCCAGGGCCACTGTCTCTAAACCATACAACATCGCTGGCCTCATCACCGTCTTGTACACTTTTCCCTTCATTCTTGCCGATACTCTCCTATCACACATCACACCGGACACTTTTCTCCATCCATTCCAACCTGCCTGCACGTCAATACATTTCCCTCTCTGTCCTTTATCACTAACTTGCTGCACATCTTTCCCATCTCGATTTCTCTGCTGTGCTAACCCGTATAAATAATTTTCTCCCTCCTTACTGTCCAACCTATCATACAAGTCATCATACGCCCTCTGTTTGGCCTTTGACACCGCTACCTTCGCCTTACGCTGTGTCTCCCTATACTCCTGTTTACTCTCTTCGGTCCTCTCTGTGTCCCACTTCTTCTTAGCTAACCTCTTCTTTTGTACACACTCCTGCACTTCCTCATTCCACCACCAAGTTTCCTTATCTACTTTCCTTCCAGAGGACACACCAAGTACTCTCCTACCTGTCTCCCTGATCACATTGGCTGTGGTTGTCCAGTCATCTGGAAGCACTTCCTGACTACCCAAAGCCTATTTCAACTCCTCCTTGAAGACAACCCGACACTCTTCCTTTTTCAGCTTCCACCACTTTGTCTTCTGCTCTGCCTTTGCCTTTTTCACCTTTCTCACCATCTGCGTCATCCTGCACACCACCATCCTATGCTGTTTGGCAACACTCTCACCCACTACTACTTTGCAGTCACTGACTTCCTTCAAATTACATCACCTACACAAGATGTAGTCTACCTGTGTGCTCTTACCTCCGCTTTCATAAGTCACCCTATGCTCCTGTTTCTTCTTGAAGAAAGTATTCACCACAGCCATTTCCATCCTTTTTGCAAAATCGATCAACATCTGTCCTTCTGTGTTCCTGTCCTGGATACCAAACCTGCCCATCACTTCCTCGTCCCTTCTGTTGCCTGCACCAACATGTCCATTGAAGTCTGCCCCAACGACCACTTTTTCACCTCTGGGGGTACTCTGCATCACTTCATCTAACTCACTCCAGAATCTCTCCTTCTCTTCTAGCTCACATCCTGCCTGTGGGGCATAAGCACTAACAACATTGACCATCACGCCTTCAATTTCTAACTTGAGACTCATCACTCTGTCTGACACTCTTTTCACTTCTAGAACATTCCTGACAAACCCCTCCTTCAAGATGACTCCTACTCCATTTATCGTCCCATCCACACCTTGATAAAACAGCTTAAACCCTGCTCCTAAGCTTCTAGCCTTGCTACCTTTCCACCTGATCTCCTGAACACACAGTATGTCTACCTTCCTCCTCTGCATCATGTCAGCCAGCTCTCTATCTTTTCCTTGCATAATTCCAACATTCAAAGTCCCTACTTTCAGTCCAAGGCTCACGCATTTCCTCTTCTCTCTCTGCCTACGGACACGCCTCCCGCCTCTCCTTCTTTGACGTCTTCAACCAACAGTAGTCCAATTTCCATCAGCACCCTGTTGGTGGCAGCACTGATGGCGGTCGTTGTTAACCCAGGCCTCGACCAATCCGGTATGAATTTTGTTTTGACCATTTGCATTTTTAATGTGGCAGAAGTTTTACGCCGGATGCCCTTCCTGTCGCAACCCTCTGCATTTATCCGGGCTTGGGACCGGCATAAGGGGGAGAGACATTGGTTAGTGCCCCCCCCCAACGCCTCATGGCTGCATTAGCTCAGAAAACAATTAACTATGTTAATTAATAATGTCAAATTATCAAGAAGGAAGAATATGTTTACTTAGTTGCATTTATTTTACCCAGAATCCATTCATTATGTTTAAAACCAATGACAATAATATTTAATTGAATTTAACCAACAAGAAAATTCTTCATCAAGCTTCTTTCCCCAGTACAGTGGTACCTTGACTTATATCTTTTATAACAAATTTTTCATGATACGAGCTTCGATCCCTCCAAAAATCTACCCCATTCAACAAGCAAATTTTTGATTTATGAGCTCTGCTGGGGAAATGGATTTTCCGGGCCAATTAGCCCCGTATTCTTCTGGGTGTATTCCTCCACACTCCAAGAATGCCTTCTGCAGTGCGTCTCAATTATTTTTTTGTGATGCCCCCTATAGGAAGAAAATAAAAATTTCACGATTCTCTCCAGTTTCCCGAGCAAGACTATAAATAGTGTTTACTGCACTTCACATCGTTTGCTCGGTGCCTTTTCCTTCCACCACAGGGAACTTTGGGAGTAATAAGGGTGGATAGGATCAGGAGGGAGTACATCTGAGGGACAGCACATGTAAGATGTTTTGAAGACAAAGTCAGAGAAACTAGATTGAGATGGTTTGGACATGTACAGAGGAGGGATAGTGAATATGTTGGTAGTAGGATGCTGAGGTTGGAACTACCAGGCAGAAAGCCCAGAGGAAGACCAAAAGAGGAGATTTATGGATGTGGTGAAGGAGGACATGAAGGTAGTTGGCGTAAGAGAAGATAGAGAGGATAGGGTGAGATGGAGGCAGATGATTTGCTGTGGCGACCCCTGAAGGGAACAGCCAAAAGGGAAAGGAGAAGACCACAAGGAACACAGTGAGAGCGTCACTGCCATCTAGTGTGGAGGATGTGCAATTACACTTAATTCCAGTACAGTATGGCAAAAAAAAAGCATTTTTCCCAGGGTCATACACAGCCTCCCGACATCAACGCCCCAATGTTTGAGTCAACACACCACGAGTCTTTCCCTGATGGCATTTGTAGCATGCACAAAATTTTCCTCCTCCTACTTCTCTGTTCTGCACCACCTCATGCGTTCCCAGTGATATCTTCGCACCCAAGTGACATCCTTGCCGCAGTTGATGATTGTAAGGGTTAGTTGACATTGTTTAGTCTTGTTTTATTATCATGTATTATTAATTATTATTAATGTCTATGTACATGTATTATTATTATTAAATATTTATTGTTTTTATATGTTTATCTTTAATATATTAGGTCAAATAGGTGGCACGGTGGCGTAGTGGTTAACACGTTCGCCTCACAGCAAGAAGGCCTGGGTTCAATTCCCAGCCTGGGCGTTTCTGTGTGGAGATGGCATGTTCTCCCCGTGCTTGCATGGGTTTCCTCTGGGTGCTCTGGTTTCCTCCCACAATCCAAAGTTGGTTAATTGGCCGTTCTAAATTGCCTGTAGGTTCGTATCGTGTAGAAGGCAATGGCAAACCACTACACTAATCCTGCCAAGAAAACCTCCATGAAGATGAAAACCAGGGTGTTATCCTTCATGGTGGGTCGCCAATGGTTGTCCTACGACTCAGGCACTAGATAGATAAGGTCAAATATATGTGTTTGTGTCAGGTTATATGAGTGAGGGGGTTGGAATGGATTAATTGGTTTTCTATTACAGATGCTCTCCACCTACGAACATCCGGAGATACGAACATCCGGTCTGAGGTCGAGAGTAAAAGTGAAATGAAATTGTAGAACAAGTAGTAATAGTAATTGGAATAAAATCTATAGAAAGATATATCATAAATATAAGTATGAAATATGATTAAGCATTGTCCTGAGGTACACTTAATACTCGGCTCCGACAGAGACGTGGCTGAGACGGGCTTTACACCGGAGGTCCGAGAAGAGAGGCAAACCCAATACATTTTTGAACTCAGATCCGCTGTTATGTGTTTGAGAGGAACCAGGAGTTTAAACACGGAAACTGATCAGTTCAATTGTCCAGTTGTGTCGCGTGTGTGTGTGTGTGTGTGTGTGTGTGTGTGAGAGTGAGAGAGCGAGATTGTATACAGTACAAACTCATATAGGTTACTTATACAATGTTTAAACATACGCTCCCCTCTAAAGAATGCCCTGTAACAACTTACGAACAAATTAATCTAACAAAAGGCCGTCTGGAACCTAACTTGTTTGTAAGTTGGGGAGAGTCTGTACTGTATTTCCGATGGGAATTTTTCTTTTATCTCATGAACATTTTGACTTACGAGCTTACCCTCGGAACGGATTCATTTCGTAAATCAAGGTACTACTGAAGAGCCAGAACAAAATGTTATAATCACTTGGCAGCTGTTGGGACTCTATAGAACTTGCAGAAAATAAAAATAACCGTATGATTTGGAATTGACATCCAGTATTTTTAAACTGGTTTATATTTTTACAGAGCTTTATTTTAATGGATTATCTCAGCTGTTATGGATTATTACAGATATTTGAATAGTTGTAAAACCACCATGGGGATCTTATAAATAAACTTCCAAGAGCTGATGAAATTCTGAGCCGAGCACGAGAAACCAGTACCACACAGAACCGGCTCGGTGCACAGAGTTAAACAGGAGGAGGGAAGTCTGTTAGTCATAAATTTTTTAATCAATTGGGAAAAACCTGGTGTTTAAAAATAGCAAATATCTTAAACAATGTGTGATTATTTGTACTTCAGTAATATTCAGAACATAAGGAAATGCTCGCCGAGGTAAATTAAATTAAAAATAAAATTACAAAAAGTGAATCCCTCGCAGTGAGAATCTTCAATCCTCCCTGCATTAAACATTATTATATAAAATAAACACATATTTATGATCCAATCTGTTATCCACAGAAAGCAGCTGCTTTTAACTTACCTCAAGATTTAAAGATAAAAACATATATCGTCCCAAACCCGGGCAGTGTTGCGTTTCTTCTCTTGTTCTTCTTCTTCTTCTTCTCTTCCTTCCGTCCTTCCTAATACAACCTCTGTGCATTATCGCCACCAACTGTTAGGAAAGTGCAGCAACGCTGCAGTGAATGTCATTAAAACGAAAGGAAAAAGAGAAATTTTTCATCAAATCATTAAATCTGCATCATTCAGTATTTCAATATTCGACCAAATGATAAAAAAATATATATTTCTTTATTTATTGATGAAATACCGAAAACCTTTTTATTAAAAACAAAATCCCATGTGGTGGTGCCCCGAACACATTTTCCTCATTGATATTGTATATATTGTATACAGACGCTATCGTACTTACGAACATTCATAAAACGATGGAGTGGGCAGAGGAGAGTGATGCACTACACAGCATAGGCACGCAACACAAAATCTAACTTACAGCCATTCGGTTCCTCGGGACACTCGGTTCAGCCCTGGTCCGATGTTCGGAATTGCGCGCCGATTCTGCGTAAGTGCATCGCTCTCCTCTGCCCACTCCGTCGTTTGTTATAGCAACACTACGGGGAGAGAGAGAGAGAGAGAGAGAGAGAGAGAGAGAGATTGTATACAGTACAAACTCATATAGGTTACTATATAAAAACAAGGCCAATTACGCAAAAAAAGGGAAAAAACCCTCAACCAACACAAAACAACCCAAAATCTCCCATGAAAACTGGATACATTGTTGCATGTGTGTGTGCGTGCGTCTGCGCAGCCAAGGGACTCCAAGCCATTATAATACTGGAGTCAATTTGTTTCTTCTTTGAATGTATCGTTCTGCTTCTCTTCTCGGACCTCCATGTCAGCCACGCCCATTTGACGGAGCCTAGTATTAAGTGTACCTCAGGATAATTTTTAATCATATTATATCTTCTTTTTTTACTTTCGGCTGCTCCCTTCAGGGGTCGCCACAGCAAATCATCCACCTCCATCTCACCCTGTCCTCCGCATCTTCTTTTCTGACTCCAACGACCTTCATGTCTTCCTTCACCACATCCATAAATCTCTTCTTTGGTTTTAATGATATTACATACTTATATATATATATATATATACATACACACACACACATATATATACATATAAACATACAAATATATATATATATATAGGGGATTTTTTGAGTAGATCCTTCCGTAGGAGAGTGCTCAATACTTTTTGGTAGAGCAAATAAACAAAAATAAAAGGACAGGACCTATATACTAGTCCTCAAAAAATTTGCATATTGTGATAAAGTTGATTATTTTCTGTAGTGTACTGATAAAAACTAAACTTTCATGTATTTTAGATTCATTGCACACCAACTGAAATATTTCAGGTCTTTTATTGTTTTAATTCTGATGATTTTGGCATACAGCTCATGAAAACCCAAAATTCCTATCTCAAAAAATGAGCATATGATGTTCAGGTAGTCTAAACGAGCTATTAACCTAATCATCTGAATCAACCAATTAACTCTAAACACCCGCAAAAGATTCCTGAGGCTTTTAAAAACTCCCAGCCTGGTTCATTACTCAAAACCACAATCATGGGTAAGACTGCCGACCTGACTGCTGTCCAGAAGGCCATCATTGACACCCTCAAGCAAGAGGGTAAGACACAGAAAGAAATCTCTGAGCGAATAGGCTGTTCCCAGAGTGTGGTATCAAGCCACCTCAGTGGAACGTCTGTGGGAAGGAAAAAGTGTGGCAGAAAACATTGCACAACCAGAAGAGGTGACTGGACCCTGAGGAAGATTGTGGAGAAGGGCCGATTCCAGACCTTGGGGGACCTGTGGAAGCAGTGGACTGAGTCTGGAGTAGAAACATCCAGAGCCACCATGCACAGGCGTGTGTAGGAAATGGGCGACAGGTCAAACCACTTTTGAACCAGAAACAGTGGCAGAAGCGGCTGACCTGGGCTACAGAGAAGCAGCACTGGACTGTTGCTCAGTGGTCCAAAGTACTTTTTTTCGGATGAAAGCAAATTTTGCATGTCATTTGGAAATCAAGGTGCCAGAGTCTGGAGGAAGACTGGGGAGAAGGAAATGCCAAAATGCCTGAAGTCCAGTGTCGATGGTCTGGGGTGCCATGTCAGCTGCTGGTGTTGGTCCACTGTGTTTTATCAAGGGCGGGGTCAATGCAGCTAGCTATCAGGAGATTTTTGAGCACTTCATGCTTCCATCTGCTGAAAAGCTTTAAGGAGATGAAGATTTCAGCACGACCTGACACCTGCTCACAGTGCCAAAACCACTGCTAAATGGTTTACTGACCATGGTATTACTGTGCTCAATTGGCCTGCCAACTCTCCTGACCTGAAGCCCATAGAGAATCTGTGGGATATTGTGAAGAGAAAGTTGAGAGACACCAGACCCAACACTGTGGATGAGCTTAAGGCCGCTATCGAAGCATCCTGGGCCTCCGTAACACCTCAGCAGTGCCACAGGCTGATTGCCTCCATGCCACGCCGCATTGAAGCAGTCATTTCTGCAAAAGGATTCCAAACCAAGTATTGAGTACAGAACTGAACATAATTATTTGAAGGTTGACTTTTTTTGTATTAAAAACACTTTTTTTTATTGGTCGGATGAAATATGCTAATTTTTTGAGATAGGGATTTTTGGTTTTTCTTTACTTTTTTGCCAAAATTATCAATATTAAAACAACAAAAGGCTTGAACTACTTCAGTTGTGTGTAATGAATCTAAAATATATGAAAGTTTACTTTTTATCAGTACATTACAGAAAATAATGAACTTTATCACAATAAGCAAATTTTTTAAGAAGGACTAGTATATAAATAAATAATTTATCCATAAAGATCACAGTACAAAATTAAAAAGTTTTTACTTAATTAATACATTAATACTGTATTAATGAGTAAGACACTGTAGCATGTATTTAAGAATATTTTAGCGCATGTAATATAATACATGGAGTTTTATTTTCGGTTGATCATTCGTGCATGTAATATGATACATAGGGTTTTACTTCCGGGTACATAATTCTCGGATTATCTTGATTTGCAGGAGGGGCCAGAACCAAACCCCCGCGAATAACGAGGGCCTACTGTACATTTAAAAATTACAGGCTGAACATGTTCTCCTTCCATTCCTGAATCCATTGGTGGTTTTGGTTCACACTTTTTTCAACACTTCCCTCTATGAATGCTATGACTTTTCTCCAGTAGGATTACACACTGGTGTCTTTGGAGAAGATGTAAACGATGAAAGCTCTTTCCACAATTGGAACAGTTATAGGGCTTCTCTCCACTGTGAATGCGCTGGTGTACTCGTAGACTATCCATTTCAGTAAAACTCTTGTCATACTGTGAACAAGGATATGACTTTTCTCCAGTGTGAATCCGCTGGTGTCGTTGTAGATTACTACTACAAGTAAAACTCTTTCTACACTGTGAGCAGTGATACGGCTTCTCTCCCGTGTGAACGCACTGGTGTGTTCGGAGAGAACCGAAGTAACTAAAACTGCTGTCACACTGGGAGCAGTGGTATGGTGTCTCTCCCGTGTGAATGCGCTGGTGTGTTCGGAGATTACTGGCAAATGTAAAACTCTTTCCACACTGTGAGCAGTGATACGGCTTATCTCCTGTGTGAATGCGCAGATGTGCTTGGAGATGATGTAAACGATTAAAACTCTTGTCGCACTGTGAGCAGTGATACGGCTTCTCTCCCGTGTGAATACGTTGGTGTGTTTGGAGATGAGCTATTTGAGTAAAACTCTTGGCACACTGTGAGCAGTGATATGGCTTCTCTCCTGTGTGAATGCGTTGGTGTGTTCGGAGATGAACAATTCCAGCAAAACTCTTGTCACACTCTGAGCAGTGATACGGCTTCTCTCCCGTGTGAATGCGCTGATGTGTTTGGAGATGATGTAAACGATTAAAACTCTTGTCGCACTGTGAGCAGTGATATGGCTTCTCTCCTGTGTGAATGCGTTGGTGTGTTTGCAGATGAGCCATTTGAGTAAAACTCTTTCCACACTGTGAGCAGTGATATGGCCTCTCTCCCGTGTGAATACACTGGTGTGTTCGAAGAGAACTGAAGTAACTAAAACTGCTGTCACACTGTGAGCAGCGATACGGTGTCTCTCCCGTATGAATGCGCTGGTGTGTTCGGAGATTACTAGCAAAAGTAAAACTCTTTCCACACTGTGAGCAGTGATACGGCTTCTCTCCTGTGTGAATGCGCTGATGTGCTTGGAGATGATCTAAACGATTAAAACTCTTGCCACACTGAGAACAGTGGAACGGCTTCTCTCCTGTGTGAATGCGCTGATGTGCTTGGAGAGAATCCAAACGATGAAAACTCTTGTCACACTGGGAGCACTGATACGGCTTCTCTCCTGTATGAATGCGCTGATGTGTTTGAAGCCGATCTTTTCGTTTCAAACTCTTGCCACAAACTGAGCAAATGTGAAGCTCTTTCTTCATTACTGAAGAACTGGTGAGAGAATCCTGTGTACAGGAAGTCCTTTTCCAGCTGCTGGAATCTTTTGCAGACATTGTATATTTGAGTATCTCTGTAAAGAACCAGAAGAATAGAACACAATTACAAATCAGTATTATTACATCAATACACCACAACAAAGGAATACCCTATTTTTCTAACCATAAAGTGAACTTAAAATCCTTTAACCTTCAAAAAAAAAAAAAAAAATTGACGGTGCACCTTATCATCTGGTGAGCCTTTTGTGGATGAAGCCGTGCGACTGTCAAGGCTCAAGTGAAGCAAACGAATTCAAAGCTTACCATCATTCTGCCGGATTACCCAAAGAACTCCAACTGTTAGATCTTGGTGTCAACAGGTCATAAGTTAGAGGGATCTAGGTTTTATGTCCAAACACATGGCATTATGGCTATCCTAGTCAGGTGATTTGCTGAGGAATACTTGAGTGGCTGAGAGAAGTTTATGTCATGAGACGTGAAGACTTTTCCCGCATAATCTCTGTTCTACTGAACATCTGCCTCTGCATCTCAGGACGCTTAGCTGGTTTAATGAGAGTCTCATGTAAATCACCAGGATAAAGCACTGCTACAGGTCTCCTCCTGAGACTTCGGATTAACCTTCTTGAATTATACAGTTACACTGTTACAGCTCCTTAAGAGTAATGACTTCCATTCTGTAATGAACACAGTACTCACACTGTGAATGAGCACCGCCATGTTTGTTACTGTGATGAAGTTGTCACTTTAAGGGGATGTGGCTGAGAGAAGTTTAGGTGAAGACCCAGAAGACTTTTTCTACCTAATCTCCATCTCCATGATCTGCGACTCCATGTGCATATAAGATAATATGATCTAATAAATTATATAAAAACATAATCGAGGGGTCCAGGCTTTATGTCCACCATACACAATAGCTAAACTCTGACACTCAAGATGAAGAATTTGATGGATTTGTGAAAGAGGAATGAACTAGAAAAAGTGAGTTTATTAATTTACATTGTTACAACTCAACAATGATGACAGTTATTATGAATGAGTTGAATCAAGTTTGACTTATCTGACTTTTGTTTCACTTAATGCGCCATATAATCCAGTGGGCCACCTTATAATCCAGTGTGCCATATGGTCCGTAAAATATGGTAAGTGATGAGGGAATTTAAAAAAAAACAAAAGCAAAATGCGAACAATAAGAATTTTCTGTTCCAGAGATTATGCTGTGGGTCAGTTTCATAACATTCCAGATTCAAGAATCTTTGTCATTATCATCCTGGACCACAGCTAACTGCAGGGACAGTAGATGAACAAATCTTTGATAGAGTGGGACATGGTAAATCAGGTTGTGAGCGATGTTCCCGGCCACCCTGAGAAGAAACAAGAGAGAAGTCCATGGCCCCAAGTAAAGAGGTTTGACTTATCTTAAACGATATGAAACGAAACAATTTTGTAGGAAAAAGACAAGATCTTACAGAGCACTTTCACCAACTACTAAACAACCCTGGAGATCTCGCTGATAAGGCCAAAGAAGTCCCCGTACAAAGACCAGAAGTGTCTAGTCTGGACCAACCACCAAATCATGATAAATTAATGACAGCAATAATAATAATAATAATAATAATAAAAACCCATGGGATGGCAAAACTCCAGGCAGGGATGGAAATTCAGCAGAAGTGTGGAAGTTCGGTGGTGATCAGCTTTGTCAACTGCCTGCACAGGCTATTACAAGAAAATTAATAATTACAGAGGTACATCTCACAGCTCCTCCTTGAATCACCACCTTATCGTGGTGGAGAGGTTTGCATGACCTAATGATCCTAGGAGCTATGTTGTTGGGGGCGTAATGCCTCTGGTAGGGTCACCCAAGGCAAACAGGTCCTGGGTGAAGGTCCAGATGAAGTGCGGTTCAGAAACCAACACCGCAGTGCCGATGCGGTCAACAAGGGCGATGCTGGATGTGACTATGTACCGTCACCGGTCATCAGATGTGATTGGCTGCTCTGCGCAGACTGTTCTTGGTCTTACCTTACCTCTGTGCTTTTACTACCAATGGAAAGGGTGCTATCAGTACTGGGTAAGCTACTAGTTCATATCATTTGCCCAAGCTATGGAGGGTATTTGGGCAAAGGTCCTATGGTGATGGAGTGAAGGCGAACCAGCAGGTTTGATGAACTGGAAGCCACAGTGTGATCTCTGCACATAGGCAGTCGAGGTGTGATGGTTGTGCTTTCGCTGACAAATGACAGCATTGCAAGGCAGCTGCCCCGACGACCAGGCAGCCTTTTTTAAGGATGCACTGCCTGCCCCAATCTAGAGAGGGTCCTAGAAAAGGTGGACTAAAAATTGTTCATTCAACATTTCCTGGCTAGCAAACTGCAGTCAGCGGGAATCCATTACAGCGGTGCGAAAACAAAGGGAAAAAAAGTAATACTGAACTGATACTGGCTTCATGGAACGTCAGAACTCTACTTGACAATGATAGTACGCGACCAGAAAGAAGAACTGTGCTCATCTCTAAAGAACGAGCTCGCTACAAGGGTGACATTGCTGCACTGCAGGAAACCAGATTTTCTGATGTCTAACAACTCAGGGAGAATAGTCACACATTCTTCTGGTTTGGGAAGCCAAAGGGCGAATGAAGAGAAGCAGGAGTTGCTTTCATAATTTCAAACAACTTGGTTAAACCCCCATTTCACTGGAGCGTGGCAGACTCGCGGAAGCAAAACCGTAGTCATCCTCCAACATTCCTGTCATTCCGTCATCTTCCGTGTCCTTCTATACAATTCTGAAGGTATTTCTCCTCTTCCGTCAGGCCAACATCTTCATCAAACGTGCTTTTTGAAAATGTTCAAAAGCACGTACAAGGGAAAATTTTTCCAACAGTGTTCCTTCACATTCTGCAGTCCTTCTGCAAACGTTCCATCCTTTCCAAAAGCGTTCCGTGATCATTCCTTTTATTCCGCAAGTCTTCCGTGAACGTTCTGCGAACATTTCTCCTTCTTCCGGGTGGTCAAAAGCCACAGAATCCCCACGGAAGGTTTGCAGAATACATGCAGAACGTTTGTAGAATGGTTGCAGATAACACGGAAGACTTGCGGAACACCCAAGGAAGTCACTTCCACTATAAATATTAAATTACTCCAGTTTATTTTTTCTCTTTTCCTGTTCATGCAATAAAGTTTAAAAGTTATAATCACTGTAGTTTGGACTTGTGTGCATAGTTTGTAGTCTGGAATGATTTATTGAGGTGCAAATAAAAGGAACGTATTAACATTATTGATATTAAACATATTAATATGTTAAATTTTAAATTAATTGTAAATTATAAACATATTGCACATTAGAAATATATGGTAAGTTACAAACATAATGTTAAATTTACTGTACATTATAAACATATTGTAAACGTATAATATGAATGAGAGAATGAGCGTCCTTCATGATTCCACGTATTTATAGGCGGAATCAGGAGCAAATCATTTGATCTTTGCCGATTTTTCATCGTTGAAACGTGGTTATGCCGGGTATTCCTCAGTCATTCCATGTTGACCGTGAACATTCCGCCTTCATTCTGCCTGTTCCAAGATGATTCCGTGGGTCTTCCTTCTAAAAAGGAGTAATAATAATAATAATAATAATAAATTTCTATAGCGCCTAGACTCCATCTGGCTAGTTGCTCACTGGCACTGTAAAAGGGTTATGAAGGAGGCTGAGAAAATTGTGTAATATCAGTTTATAGTCAAAACAGTCAAATATCAAATCAGCAGTTCCAAATAGATGTTTTGATTTGGCTTTTAAAGGAGGTTTCACAGATGTTGGTTTTAATGTCTAATGGTAGAGTAGTACCGCGGTCATTCCGCAAACGTTCCGTCCTTTCCATGAACGTTCCGTGAATTATCCGAAGGTCTTCTTTTGCTGTCTGCACTGGTTCCAAAGGTGATCCGAGCGCTTTTATGCATGTATTCCGACATTGTACCGTGGTCTTTCTGTGTCCTTTCCGAACACTCCGTGATCGTTCTGAAGGTGCAATTTTCCGTAGGTTTTTGACCCATTTTCTGTGTAAAAAATGCCGAAGCTCCTCTGTAGAGTGCGTTCCGTGCCTTTCCGCCATGATCCTTGCATTCCATGCACCAGTGAAATGGGGGTATTAGGCAGTTGGAGTCTCTACCAACTGGAATATCGGATCAGTTAATATCTCTGTGCATTCATATCGGTAACAGAGGTATCTGACGATGATCTCAGCCTTACGCAGCAACCATGACCAACAATGTTGAAACAAAAGAACTGTTCTATCTTTTACTGGACAGAGTACTTGCGGAAATCCCTCGAGCTGACAAATTCATCATTCTCAGTGACTTTAATGCAAGGGTCGGAAGTGGCCACAACACTTGGATGCAATGTTTCAGCATATTTGGAAGGGGCTGAATGAACTCCAACTTCCAGCGAAATGCTCCTACTGAAGTGTTCCGAACATCAATTGGCAATCGCTAACAGCTTCTTCAATCTTCCAGACAAATGGTACTACACACTGAAGCACCCGCGATCAAAACATCTCTGGACTACAATTCTAGACTCTGCAGGACTGAAAGACTTCTGTAGCACCAGAGTGATGAGTGGAGCTGAGTGCGACACTGATCACTATATGATCTGCGCGAAGTGCAATATCAAGCTGAAGCAGCAACACAAAAAGTGAGTGTCAAGACCTCCAAGAAAGTTGAATGTCACTAAGCTGACAAGTGATGCTCAAAGAGACAAGCTGGACTCCGATATCACCGATAACCTTCTGCCCATGGCAATCAGTACCGTAGACCAGGGGTCGGGAACCTATGGCTCGGGAGCCATATATGGCTCTTTTGATGACGGCATCTGGCTCTCTGAAAATTTCTGAACGAAACAAATCAATCAATAATTTTACTAATAATGTTACTTTAGCAAAATAAATAATAATAATAATAATAAAGTCAGAAAAAACCATGTCAAAAAAAATAAAATAAATAAATACACACATTTTAATTTATATATATTTTCACCTGCAACTTTTCATTCAGGCACGCAGCTAAGAGCCAATCTGTGCTCCGGTGAGCGGGAGGGTCCGCTACCCGGAAAGTCTAATTTTAATGGATAATTTACAACAACCTGCACAAGTCATTTTGAAGCAAAGAAGTAATATTTCCTCGTTTTTGGTTAGCTTGTTTATGCAGAGTAAACCCTTCTAATCAAGAAGATGACGAAAAGGAAAAAAGATGAAGATTACTGTACGTTTCAGCAGGAATGGACAGAGCAATTTGCCTTTATTGAGAGAGCAGGTTGTGCAGTGTGTCTTATATGCAATGATAAAATTTCCTCGATGAAACGGTCAAATATAAAGCGACACTTCGACACACGCCATGCCACATTTGCAGCGAAATATCCAGTGGGAGACAACAGAAAGAAGGTCTGTCAAGAACTACTTTCCACAGTCCAGGCTAGTCAGCAGCAGCTCCGTGTATGGGCCAAACAAGGTGATTTTAACTCTGCTAGCTTTGCTGGTTCTTTAGCAATTGTGAGGAGCGGGAAGCCGTTTACAGATGGCGATTATGCCAAATCATTCATGCTTGATGTGGCCAACGAGCTTTTTGACGACTTTAAAGACAAAATAATCAAACGGATAAAAGATATGCCTCTTTCAGCAAGAACTGTGCACGATCGTGCCATCATGATGTCGAATCAAGTGGAGAAAAAACAAGTGAATGACATAAATGCAGCGGAGTTTTTTTCCCTCGCTTTGGATGAATCAACAGATGTCAGTCATTTATCCCAGTTCAGTATTATTGCACGCTATGTTGACGGTGACTCGCTGCGTGAGGAAAGTCTTGCCGTTTTGCCACTAAAAGGGACAACGAGAGGAGAGGATTTATTCAAGTCTTTCATGGAGTTTGCAAATGAAAAGAATCTACCAATGGATAAACTTATTTCTGTGTGTACCGATGGTGCTCCGTGCATGGTGGGGAAAAACAGAGGATTTGTAGCGCTGCTTCGTGAGCAGGAGAACAGACCCATCCCTCAGCTTCCACTGTATTCTATATCAGGAGGCACTTTGTGCGCAAATGTGTGACAAGCAGCTTGATGACGTGATGTCACTGGTCATTCGGGTGGTCAACTTTATTGTTGCCCGAGCTTTAAACGATCGCCAGTTTAAAGCACTGTTGGATGAAGTGGAGAATAATTATCCCGGTCTTGTTTTGCACAGTAATGTGCGTTGGCTGTCAAGAGGGAAGGTGCTTAGCCGTTTTGCAGCTTGCCTGAGCGAAATACGGACTTTTCTTCAAATGAAAGGCATTGAGTATCCCCAGCTAGCGGACACTGAGTGGCTCCTCAAGTTTTATTATCTTGTGGACATGACTGGACATCTGAACCATCTCAATGTGAAAATGCAAGGCATTGGAAATACAGTCTTATCCCTTCAACAGGCAGTCTTTGCATTTCAAAACAAGCTGGAAATCTTTACTGCGGATATTGAGACTGGTCGTTTACTACACTTTGAAAAACTGAAAGTATTTAAAGATGAGTGCACAGCAAGTGACTCCACTGAACATTTTGATCTCCATCAGCTCGCAGTTTTCACATCTTCTCTCCTGACGTCATTCAAAGCACGCTTTGGGGACTTTCGTGAGCACACTTCTTCTTCTTTTCCTTTCGGCTTTTCCCTTCAGGGGTCGCCACAGCGAATCATCTGCCTCCATCTCACCCTATCCTTTGCATCTTCTTCTCTTACACCAACGACCTTCATGTCCTCCTTCACCACATCCATGAATCGTCTCTTTGGTCTTCCTCTAGGCCTTTTGCCTGGTAGTTCCAGCCTCAGCATCCTATTACCAATATACTCACTATCCCTCCTCTGTACATGTCCAAACCATCTCAATCTAGCCTCTCTGACTTTGTCTCCAAAACATCTTACATGTGCTGTCCCTCTGATGTGCTCATTCCTAATCCTATCTATCCTCGTTACTCCCAAAGAGAACCTCAACATTTTCATCTCTGCTACCTCCAACTCTGCCTCCTGTCTTTTCCCCAGGGCCACTGTTTCTAACCCATACAACATCGTTGGCCTCAACACCGTCTTGTACACTTTTCCTTTCATTCTTGCCGATACCCTCCTATCGCACATCACACCGGACACTTTTCTCCAATCATTCCAACCTGCCTGCACACGCTTCTTGACCTCTTTTCCACACTCTCCATTGCTCTGGATTGTTGAGCCTAAGGACTTAAAATCCTCCACCTTCCTTATCTCTGCTCCCTGTAATCTCACCGTTCCTCTTTGGTCCTTGTCATTCATGCACATGTATTCTGTCTTACTGAGGCTAATCTTCATTCCCCTCCTTTCCAGGGCATACCTCCACCTCTCTAGATTTTCCTGCACTTATTCTCTGCTCTCACTACAGATCACAATGTCATCTGCAAACATCATAGTCCATGGGGAATCTTGTCTAACCTCATCTGTCAGCCTGTCCATCACCATAGCAAACAAGAAGGGGCTGAGAGCTGACCCTTGATGCAGTCCCACCTCCACCTTGAACTCTTGTGTCACACCGACAGCACACCTCACCACTGTCTTACATCTCTCATACATGTCCTGCACCACTCTAACATACTTCTCTGCCACTCCAGACTTCCTCATGCAATACCACAGTTCTTCTCTCGGCACCCTGTCATATGCTTTCTCCAGATCCACAAAGGCACAATGCAGCTCCCTCTGACCTTCTCTGTACTTCTCTATTAACATCCTCAAGGCAAACACTGCATCTGTGGTGCTCTTTCTTGGCATGAAACCAAACTGTTGTTCACAAATGCTGACTTCTGCCCTTAGTCTAGCTTCCACTATTCTTTCCCATAACTTCATCGTATGGCTCATCAACTTTATCCCTCTGTAGTTGCCACAACTCTGTACGTCTCCCTTGTTCTTAAAAATGGGCACCAGCACACTTCTCCTCCATTCCTCTGGCATCCTCTCACTCTCTAAGACCTTGTTAAATGTTCTTGTCAGAAAATCTACTGCTACCTCTCCTAGACACTTCCATACCTCCACCGGTATGTCATCAGGACCAACTGCCTTTCCATTCTTCATCCTCTTCAATGCCCTCCTCACTTCACCCTTACTAATCTTTGCTACTTCCTGGTCCTCAACAGTCACCTCTTCTACTCTTTTTCTCTCTCATTTTCCTCATTCATCAGCTCTTCAAAGTACTCTTTCCATCTTCCCAGCACACTTCTGTCATCAGTCAATACATTTCCCTCTCTGTCCTTTATCAATCTAACTTGCTGCACGTCCTTCCCATCTCTATTTCTCTGCTGTGCCAACCTATATAAATCATTTTCTCCCTCCTTACTTTCCAACCGAGCATACAAGTCATCAAACGCACTCTGTTTGGCCTTTGACACTGCTACCTTTGCCTTACGCTGTGTCTCCCTGTACTCCTGTTTACTCTCTTCGGTTTTCTCAACGTCCCACTTCTTCTTAGCTAATCTCTTCCTTTGTACACACTCCTGCACTTCCTCATTCCACCACCAAGTCTCCTTATCTACTTTCCTTCCAGATGACACACCAAGTATTCTCCTACCTGTCTCCCTGATCACATTAGCTGTAGTTGTCCAGTCATCTGGAAGCACTTCCTGACCACCCAAAGCCTGTTTCAACTCCTCCTTGAAGACAACCTGACACTCTTCCTTTTCAACTTCCACCACTTTGTCTTCTGCTCTGCCTTTGCCTTCTTCACCTTCCTCACCATCAGCGTCATCCTGCACACCACCATCCTATGCTGTTTGGCAACACTCTCACCCACTATGACTTTGCAGTCACTGACTTCCTTTAAATTACATCGCCTGCACAAGATGTAGTCTACCTGTGTGCTCCTACCTCCACTTTTATAAGTCACCCTATGCTCCTCTCTCTTCTGGAAGAAAGTATTCATCACAGCCATTTCCATCCTTTTTGCAAAATCTACCAAAATCTGTCCTTCTGCGTTCCTGTCCTGGATACCAAACCTACCCATCACTTCCTCGTCCCCTCTGTTTCCTGCACCAACATATCCATTGAAGTCTGCCCCAATGACCACTCTTTCACCTCTGGGGGTACTCTGCATCACTTCATCTAACTCCCTCCAGAATCTCTCCTTCTCTTCTCGCTCACATCCTGTCTGTGGGGCATAAGCACTAACAACATTGACCATCACACCTTTAATTTCTAACTTGAGACTCATCACTCTGTCTGACACTCTTTTCACTTCTAGAACATTCCTGGCAAACTCCTCCTTCAAGATGACTCCGACTCCATTTCTCTTCCCATCCACACCGTGATAAAACAGCTTAAACCCTGCTCCTATGCTTCTAGCCTTGCGACTTTTCCACCTGGTCTCCTGAACACACAGTATGTCCACCTTCCTTCTCTGCATCATGTCAGCCAGCTCTCTACCTTTTCCTGTCATAGTTCCAACATTCAAAGTCCCTACTTTCAGTCCGAGACTCATGCCTTTCCTCTTCTCTCTCTGGCAACGGACACGCCTCCCGCCTCTCCTTCTTCGACCAACAGTAGTCCAATTTCCATCAGCACCCTGTTGGTTGATGGCACTGATGGCGGTCGTTGTTAACCCGGGCCTCGACCGATCCGGTATGTGGTTCTTACTTGTGATTCGCATAGTTTATTTGGCATTTGTTTTACGCCGGATGCCCTTCCTGACGCAACCCTCTGCATTTATCCGGGCTTGGGACCGGCGTGAGGGAGAGACACTGGTTTGTGCCCCCCCCCTTCACGGCTGCATTTTTTTCAATTCATCACTCATCCGCACGAGTGTGCTGTGGACAAAGTAAACCTGAGTTTCATCCCCAATGTCTCTGTCAGAGATTTTGAAGTAGAAGTTGCTGACCTGAAGGCCACAGACATGTGGGTTAATAAGTTCAAGTCACTGAATGAAGATTTGGAAAGCCTTGCATGAGAACAAGCAGAGCTGGCAAGCAAACACAAATGGACAGACATGGCCAGACTTCAGCGCGCAGACCAGCTGATTGTCAAAACCTGGAGCAGCTTCCCGTCACGTACAAAACACTGCAGCGTGTGAGTCTTGCTGTATTGACCATGTTTGGATCTACATATGCATGCGAACAGTCGTTCTCACACCTAAAACACATCAAAACCAACCTGCGATCACGTTTAAAAGATGGAAGCCTAAACGCCTGTATGAAGCTGAACCTCACCACCTATCAACCGGACTACAAAGCCATCAGCAAAACCATGCAACACCAAAAGTCGCATTAATAGTAAGTCAGAAGTACTTTTCTTATTAATACATACCTTTGATTTTATTTTGAACAACATGTTATAACAGAGTCTTATTATAATATATATATTGTTGGTCTTCTTCGATTTAGATAAGAAGTTGCTGACCTGAGGGCCTCAGACAGCGGTGAACAAGCAGAGCGGGCAAGTAAACATGGACAGATATGAATAAAACCTCAGCCTGCAGACCAGCTGATTGTTATAATTATAAATAATTGTTAGTTTCTTGTTATTAACTTACAATGTTGTTGCTATTAAGTTACAATGTTGTTCAAAATAAATTCTGTCTTATTATACTATAAACTCGTTGATTTTCCTCTTCCATTTAGCTGTTTTTGGTATGAAAATATACATATGGCTCTCCTAGGATTAGATTTTAAAATTTGGGTTTTTCGGCTCTCTCAGCAAAAAAGGTTCCCGACCCCTGCCGTAGACGAACAGTGGAAGGTCTTGAAAGACGCAGTCTACAGCACTGCAGCAAAGGTCCTTGGCAAACCCAGACTGGTTCAATGCATCTGACGAAGAGATCACAGCTCTCATTGCCAGGAAAAATGCTTTGTTCCAGCAGACTCTGGGCAGCCATTCCACGAAAGCTTTGAAAAATTAATACAGGATGGAAAGAGCAGAACTTCAACAGAAGCTGCGAGCGATGAAGGAGAACTGGTGGCTGATGAAGGCAAGCAAAATCCAGTGACTAGCAGATGAAAACACCTCCAAAGTGTTCTTTGAATCTCTGAAAGTAGTCTACGGGCAACAGGGCGCCTGCCTCGAATCTGTGAAGAGCATGGATGGTGCGGTGCTTCATATGTAGAAGAGCAACATAATGGATTTTGTCCGTCTGCTGAATCCAGAGCCGAAGACAATGTTGGTAAAATACCGCAGCTGCCTATTAGGCATGGCATGGGTGAACCACCAACTGGAGAAGAACTGGAATTAGCCATCAAGAAGATGAGAAACAGAAAAGCTGCAGGTCCAAATGGCATACCATCTGAAGTATGGAAGTATGCAGGAACAGTTCTAAGGCACCAGCTGCTTCAACTGTTCTGCAACATCTGGTCCTCAAGCGAAGGAGTACCCCAAGACTTCAAGGATGCTATCATTGTCATGATCTACAAAAGAAAGGGAGAGCGTACAGACTGCCAAAATTACAGAGGAATCTCACTGCTGTTCACAGCGGGAAGATTCTGGACAAAATTCTACTGAACCAACTCCAGTCTCTTGCAGAAGACAGCCTTCCTGAGAGTCAGTGCGAATTCTGAGCCAACCGATCTACACAAGACATGACATTCACACTCAGACAGCTACAGGAAAAGTCACTGGAACAGGGGCAGCCTCTAATTGTCACTTTTGTGGACTTCAGCATGGCATTTGACACAGTGGACAGAGAGATTCTATAGAAACTTCTTGGTTGTTACAGGTGGCAAGAGAAATTTGTCAATGTTGTGCACAGCTTTCAGAGTGGTATGACTGCCCGCATTCTGTGCAGCAACCAATGCTCAGACTCGTTCAACGTTGGACATGGTGTGAAGCAGGGCTGTGTTATCACCCCAACACTTCTGAGACACAGTTCTATGAAGCATGCCAGAAGAACTCAGCGATTTATACGTACGAAGAAGTGATGCCGATCTCTTCAACATTAGACGTCTACAAGCAAAATGCAAGACACGTGATGTACTTATCCAAGAGCTCCTCTTCGCAAATGACTCAGCGCTCGTGACGCACAGTCTGCAAGCAATGCAAAGTCTGGTGACTGCATTCACTGAGGCATCAAAGAGATTTGGATTAACTATCAACTGCAAGAAGACCGAAGTACTGATTCAGGACACTCACATCAACGCAGTGACCCCCAGGGAGGAGCTACTTTACGTAACTAAGCAGTACCATATGTAGCAATGAAACTGTCAACCTTGAGATTGCAAGAGCAACTCAAGCTGCTGCAACGGCTTTCGGAAAACTTTGAAAACTGACTTTGGGCCCAGAAGGACATTTGCCTGAAGACCAAGATGAAGACAGACAGAGTGATTGTGCTTCCAAATGCATCCATGAGCACAAGCCAGTGTTCACCCTCACGCTGGTCCCAAGCCCGGATAAATGCAGAGGGTTGCGACAGGAAGGGCATCCGGGGTAAAACTTTTGCCAGAATACAGAATGCGAATCATCAAAACAAATTCCATACCGGATTGGCAGAGGCCTGGGTTAACAACGACCGACATCAGTGCTGTTAACCAACAGGGTGCTGGTGGAAATTGGACGACTGTTGGTCAAAGAAGGAGAGGCGGGAGATGTGTCCGTAAGCGGAGAGAGAAGAGGAAAGGCATGAGTCTAAGACTGAGAGCAGGGACTTTGAATGTTGGAACGATGACAGAAAAGGGTAGAGAGCTGGCTGACATGATGCAGAGTGTGTTCAGGAGACCAGGTGGAAAGGTAGCAAGGACACAAGCTTAGGAGCAGGGTTTAAGCTGTTTTTTCATGGTGTAGATGGGAAGAGAAATGGAGTAGGAGTCATCTTGAAGGAGGGGTTTGTCAGGAATGTTCTAGAAGTGAAAAGAGTGTCAGACAGAGTGAGGAGTTTTCTTCTTTTCCTTTTGGCTGTTCCCTTCAGGGGTCGCCACAGCAAATGATCTGCCTCCATCTCACCCTATCCTCTGCATCTTCTACTCTTACAGAAACTACCTTCATGTCCTCTTTCACCACATCCATAAATCTTCTCTTTGGTCTTCCTCTGGGCCTTCTGCCTGGTACTTCCAACCTCAGCATACTACTACCAATATATTCACTATCTGATCCCTCCTCTGTACATGTCCAAACCATCTCAATCTAGACTTTGTCTCCAAATCATCTTACATGTGCTGTCCCTCTGATGTACTCATTCCTGATCCTATCCATCCTCGTTACTCCCAAAGAGAACCTCAACATTTTTATCTCTGCCTCTTGTATTTTCCCCAGGGCCACTGTTTCTAAGCCATACAACATCGCTGGCCTCATCACCGTCTTGTACACGTTTCGCTTCATTCTTGCCGATACTCTCCTATCACACATCACACACTTTTCTCCATCCATTCCAACCTGCCTGCACACGCTTCTTCACCTGTTTTCCACACTCTCCATTGCTCTGGATTGTTGAGCCTAAGTACTTAAAATCCTCCACCTTCCTTATCTCTGCTCCCTGTAATCTCACCGTTCCTCTTGGGTCCTTGTCGTTCACACACATGTATTCTGTCTTACTGAGGCTAACCTTCATTCCTCTCCTTTCCAGGGCATACCTCCACCTCTCTAGATTTTCCTGCACTTGTTCTCTGCTCTCACTACAGATCACAATGTCATCTGCAAACATCATAGTCCATGTAGATTCTTGTCTAACCTCGTCTGTCAGCCTGTCCATTATCATAGCAAACAAGAAGGGGCTCAGAACTGACCCTTGATGCAGTCCCACCTCCACCTTGAACTTTTCTTTCACACTGACAGCACACCTCACCACTGTCTTACATCTCTCATACATGTCCTGCACCACTCTAACATACTTCTCTGCCACTCCAGACTTCCTCATATAATACCATAGTTTTTCTCTCGGCACCCTGTCATATGCTTTCTCCAGATCCACAAAGGCACAATGCAGCTCCCTCTGATCTTCTCTGTACTTCTATTAACATCCTCAAAGCAAACACTGCATCTGTGGTGCTCTTTCTTGGCAGGAAACCAAACTGTTGTTCACAAATAAGATAAGATACAGCTTTATTAATCTCACAATGGAGAAATTCACTGTTACAGGCTCTTGAGGTACCATCAGTAGGGGGTGCAAAAATAGATACAAATACAAACATACACACATACATATAGATTATATAAGTAAATAAATAAATAGATACATAAATGGTATAAATTAATAAACAATAAAAGAAAAGAAGGGAACAACTTTGTAGACTGGCCTATATTCAAGTGTACATGTATCTGAGAGCAGAGTAGATGGGTTGATATGGTTCACAGTCAGTGGGGTAGATGTGGTTGATTAAAGTGCACGGGGTTTTTATTGCACATAACCGGTATTTTCACAGTACTGTATTTTACAAATACTGACCTCTGCCCTTAGTCTAGCTTCCACTATTCTTTCCCATAACTTAATCGTATGGCTCATCAACTTTGTCCCTCTGTAGTTACCACAACTCTGCACGTCTCCCTTGTTCTTAAAAATGGGAACCAGCACATTTCTCCTCCATTGATCCGGCATCTGCTCACTTTCTAAGACATTGTTGAATATTCTTGTCAGAAAATCTACTGCTACCTCCCCGAGACACTTCCATACCTCCACCGGTATGTCATCAGGACCAACTGCCTTTCCACTCTTCATCCTCTTCAATGCCCTCCTCACGTCTCCCTTACTAATCTTTGCTACTTCCTGCTCCTCAACGGTCACCCCTTCTACTCATTTTTCTCTCTCATTTTCCTCATTCATCAGCTCTTCAAAGTACTCTTTCCATCTTCCCAGCACACTTCTGTCATCAGTCAATACATTTCCCTCTCTGTCCTTTATCAATCTAACTTGCTGCACATCTTTCCCATCTCTATTTCTCTGCTGTGCCAACCTGTATAAATAATTTTCTCCCTCTTTACTTTCCAACTGAGCATATAAGTCATCATACGCCCTCTGTTTGGCCTTTGACACCGCTACCTTCGCCTTACGCTGTGCCTCTCCGTACTCCTGTTTACTCTCTTCAGTCCTCTCTAGTCCCACTTCTTCTTAGCTATCCTCTTTTTTTGTATACACTCCTGCAGTTCCTCATTCCACCACCAAGTCTCCTTATCTACTTTTCTTCTAGAGGACACACCAAGTACTCTCCTACCTGTCTCCCTGATCACATTGGCTGTGGTTGTCCAGTCATCTGGAAGCACTTCCTGACAACCCAAAGCCTGTTTCAACTCCTCCTTGAAGACAACACGACACTCTTCCTTTTTCAGCTTCCACCACTTTGTCTTCTGCTGTGCCTTTGCCTTCTTTACCTTCCTCACCATCAGCGTCATCCTGCACACCACCATCCTATGCTGTTTGGCAACACTCTCACCCACTACTACTTTGCAGTCACTGACTTCCTTCAAATTACATCGCTGACACAAGATGTAGTCTACCTGTGTGCTCCTACCTCCGCTTTCATAAGTCACCCTATGCTCCTGTTTCTTCTGGAAGAAAGTATTCACCACAGCCATTTCCATCCTTTTTGCAAAATCGATCAACATCTGTCCTTCTGTGTTCCTGTCCTGGATACCAAACCTGCCCATCACTTCCTCGTCCCCTCTATTGCCTGCACCAACATGTCCATTGAAGTCTGCACCAATGACCACTCTTTCACCTCTGGGGGTACTCTGCATCACTTCATCTAACTCACTCCAGAATCTCGCCTTCTCTTCTAGTTTACATCCTGCCTGTAGGGCATAAGCACTAACAACATTGAACATCACACCTTGAATTTCTAACTTGAGACTCATTACTCTGTCTGACACTCTTTTCACTTCTAGAACATTCCTGACAAACCCCTCCTTTAAGACGACTCCTACTCCATTTCTCTTTCCATCCACACCATGATAAAACAGCTTAAATCCTGCTCCTAAGCTTCTTACCGTGATACCTTTCCACCTGGTCTCCTGAACACACAATATGTCCACCTTCCTCCTCTGCATCATGTCAGCCATCTCTCTAGCTTTTTCTTTTATAGTTCCAACATTCAAAGTCCCTACTCTCAGTCCTAGACTCATGCCTTTCCTCCTCTCTCTCTCTGCCTGCAGACACGCCTCCCGCCTCTCCTTCCTCGACCAACAGTGGTCCAATTTCCACCAGCACCCTGTTGGTTAACAGCACTGATGGCGGTCATTGTTAACCCGGGCCTCGACTGATCCGGTATGGATTTGATTTTGATCATTTGCATGAGAATTTTGGCAGAAGTTTTACACCTGATGCCCTTCCTGTCGCAACCCTCTGCATTTATCCAGGCTTGGGACCGGCGTGAGGGTGAACACTGGCTTGTGCCCCCCCCACCCCCCCACAGCTGCATTAGACAGAGTGATGAGTCTCAAGTTGGAAATTGAAGTTGTGATCTGCAATGTTGTTAGTTATACCTCACAGGAAAGATGTGAGCTAGAAGAAGAGATTCTGGAGTGAGTTAGATGTAGTGATGCAGAGTACCCCAGAGGTGAAAAAGTGGCTATTGGTGCAGACTTCAATGGACATGTTGGTGCAGGCAATAGAGGGGACGAGGAAGTGATGGACATGTTTGGTATCCAGGACAGGAACACAGAAGGACAGATGTTGATACATTTTGCAAAAAGGATAGAAACGGCTGCGGTGAATACTTTTTTCCAGAAGAGGCAAGAACATAGAATGACTTATAAAAGCGGAGGTAGGAGCACACAGGTAGATGATGTAATTTGAAGGAAGTCAGTGACTGCAAAGTAGTAGTGGATGAGAGTGTTGCCAAAGCGCATAGGATGGTGGTGTGCAGGATGACGCTGATGGTAAGAAAGGTGAAGACAATGGCAGAGTAAAAGAAAAAGTGTTGGAAGCTGAAAAAGGAAGAGTGTCGTGTTATCTTCAAGGAGGAATTGAAACTGGCTTTGGGTGGTCAGGAAGTGCTTCCAGATGACTGGACAACTACAGCGAATGTGATCAGGGAGACAGGTAGGAGAGTACTTGGTGTGTCCTCTGGAAGAAAAGTAGATAAGGAGACTTGGTGGTGGAATGAGGAAGTGCAGGAGTGTGTACAAAAGAAGAGAGAATAGGATAGCTAAGAAGAAGTGGGATGTAGAGAAAACCAAAGAGAGTAAACAGGAGTACAGGCAGACCCCGCGTAAGGCAAAGGTAGCAGTGTCAAAAAAAAAAAAAAGGTGTATGATGACTTGTAATGATAGGGTGGACAGTAAGGAAGGAGAAAATGATTTATACAGGTTGGCACAGCAGAGAAATAGAGATGGGAAGGATGTGCAACAAGTTAGAGTGATTAAGGACAGAGAGGGAAATGTATTGACTGATGACAGAAGTGTGCTGTGAAGATGGAAAGAGTACTTTGAAGAGCTGATGAATGAGGAAAATGACAGAGAAAAAAAGTAGAACAGATGACAGTTGAGGACCAGGAAGTAACAAAGATTACTAAGGGTGAAGTGAGGAGGGCATTGAGGAGGATGAAGAGTGGAAAGGCAGTTGGTCCTGATGATATCCCTGTATAGGCATGGAAGTGTCTAGGAGAGGTAGCAGTAGATTTTTTAACAAGAACATTCACCAAGGTCTTAGAGAGTGAGCAGATGCCGGAGGAACGGAGGAGAAGTGTAATGGTGCCCATTTTTAAGAACAAGAGGGAAGTGCAGAGTCGTGGCAACTACAGAGAGATAAAGTTGACGAGCCATATGATGAAGTTATGGGAATGAATAGTGGAAGTGAGACTAAGGGCAGAGGTCAGCATTTGTGAACAACAGTTTGGTTTCATGCCAAGAAAGAGCACCACAGATGCAGTGTTTGCTTTGAGGATGTTAATAGAGAAGTACAGGTAAGAAGGAGCTGCATTGTGCCTTTGTGGATCTGGAGAACGCATATGACAGGGTGCCGAGAGAGGAACTGTGGTATTGCATGAGGAAGTTGGGAGCGGCAGAGAAGTATGTTTGAGTGGTGCAGGACAGGTATGGGAGATGTAAGACAGTGGTGAGGTGTGCTGTCGGTGTGACAGAAGAGTTCAAGGTGGAGGTGGGACTGCATCAAGGGTCAACTCTGAGCCCCTTCTTGTTTGCTATGGTGATGGACAGGCTGACAGACAAGGTTAGACAAGATTCCCCATGGACTGTGATGTTTGCAGATGACATTGTGATCTGCAGTGAGAGCAGAGAACAAGTGGAGGAAAATCTAGAGAGGTGGAGGTATGCCCTGGAAAGGAGGGGAATGAAGGTTAGCCTCAGTAAGACAGAATACATGTGTATGAATGACAAGGACCCAAGAGGAGCAGTGAGGTTACAGGGAGCAGAGATAAAGAAGGTGGATGATTTTAAGTACTTAGGCTCAACAATCTCGAGCAAAGGAGAGTGTGGAAAAGAGGTGAAGAAGCGTGTGCAGGCAGGTTGGAATGGTTGGAGAAAAGTGTCCGGTGTGATAGGAAGGTATCGGCAAGAATGAAAGGAAAAGTGTATAAGACAGTGTTGAGGTCAGTGATGTTGTATGGGTTAGAAACAGTGGCCCTGGGGAAAAGACAGGAGACACAGCTGGAGAAAGCAGAGACGAGAATGTTGAGGGTCTCTTTGAGAGTAACGAGGATGGATAGGATCAGGAATGAGCACATCAGAGGGACAGCACATGCAAGATGTTTTGGAGACAAAGTCAGAGAGGCTAGATTGAGATGGTTTGGACATGTACAGAGGAGGGATAGTGAGTATATTGGTAGAAAGATGCTGAGATTGGAACTACCAGGCAGAAGGCCTAGAGGAAGGCCAAAGAGAAGATTCATGGATGTGGTGAAGGAGGACATGAAGGCAGCTCGTGTACGAGAAGAAGATGCAGAGGATAGGGTGAGATGGAGGCAGATGATTCGCTGTGGCGACCCCTGAAGGGAACAGCCGAAAGGAAAAGAAGAAGGAGACCCTGTGGATTGATGAGACAGAAGTCTTGGGGATCTTCAAGATGTTTTCTGGCAAAATTGAGACAGGATTCAAATGTTCTTTTTGCTCAGCAGTAGTTTTAATCCTGCAACTCTGCCATGCAGGCCATTTTTGCCCAGTCTCTTTCTCATGGTGGAGTCATGTACTCTGACCATAGCTGAAGCAAGTGAGGTCTGCAGTTCTTTGGATGCTGTTGTATTGTCTTATCAATTTCTCTGATAAGTCATTGCTGCACTCTTGGGGTAATTTTGATTGGCCAGTCACTTCTGGGAAGGTTCATCGGTATTCCATGTTTTCAGCACTTGTGGATAATGCCTCTCACTGTGGTTCGCTGGAGTCCCAAAATTTTAAAAGTTTTTCCAGATTGATGGATCTCAATTACTTTCTCTCTCATTTGTTCCTGAATCTCTTTGAATCTTAGCACAACGTCTCATAAGAATCTTTTGGTCTATTTCACTTGGTTAAACAGGTCCGTTTTAAGTGATTTCTTGATTGAGAACAGGTGAAATTTGGGCGAACCCTTTCACACAGCACTATGTAAGTTTTGAATTTTCCCCCTTTTTGATTATTTGAAAGATTTAGGTGTGACAAGCAGGCCAAGAGAAGTATGTTAGAGTGGTGCAGGACATGTATGAGAGATGTAAGACAGTGGTGAGGTGTGCTGTCGGTGTGACCGACGAATTCAAGGTGGAGGTGGGACTGCATCAAGGGTCAGCTCTGAGCCCCTTCTTGTTTGCTATGGTGATGGACAGGCTGACAGACGAGGTGAGACAAGAATCTCCATGGACTATGATCTTTGCAGATGACATTGTGATCTGTAGTGAGAGCAGAGAACAAGTGCAGGAAAATCTAGAGAGGTGGAGGTATGCCCTGGAAAGGAGAGGAATGAAGGTTAGTCTCAGAAAATCAGAATACATTTGTGTGAATGAGAAGGACCCAGGAGGAACGGTGATGTTACAGGGAGCAGAGATAACGAAGGTGGAGGATTTTAAAGTACTTAGGCTCAACAATCCAGAGCAATGGAGAGTGTGGAAAAGAGATCAAGAAGCGTGTGCAGGCAGGCTGGAATGGTTGGAGAAAAGTGTCCGGTGTGATGTGCGATAGGAGAGTGTCAGCAAGAATGAATGGAAAAGTGTACAAGACGGTGGTGAGGCCAGCGATGTTGTATGGCTTAGAAACAGTGGCGCTGAGGAAAAGGCAGGAGGCAGAGCTGGAGGTAGCGGAGATGAAAATGTTGAGGTTCTCTCTGGGAGTAACGAGGATGGATAGGATCAGAAATGAGTATATCAGAGGGACAGCCCACGTAAGATGTTTTGGAGACAAAGTCAGAGAGGCTAGATTGAGATGGTTTGGACATGTACAGAGGAGGGATAATGAGTATATTGGCAGTAGGATGCTGAGGTTGGAACTACCAGGCAGAAGGCCTCGAGGAAGGCCAAAGAAGAGATTTATGGATGTGGTGAAGGAAGACATGAAGGTCGTTGGAGTCAGAAAAGAAGATGCGGAGGACAGGGTGCGGTGGAGGCGGATGATTTGCTGTGGCGACCCCTGAAGGGAGCAGCCGAAAGTAAAAGAAGAAGAAGCAGGCCAAAACTTAAATCAGGAATGGAGCAAAAATACCATTGTATTTTTTTCATGTGAATGGAGGATTTCCCAACTTCCAAAAGGATGCCAGCATAATGGCAAAGGTAGTGGTATCAGAAATTATTCCCAGATGGGGAATTCCGAAGAGACTGAGTCGTGATGATTGCTCGCCGTTCATTTAACATGCCTTACATTAGGCAAGTGGGAATTTGTTAAAAAAATCTTAAGCAACATTGTGCTTATCTCCCCACTACTGGAGGGGCAGTGGAGCGGGAGACTGAAAAATAAAGCGACACACTAAGAATCAACTGACAAATTGCTACGCAAAAACAGGGTTATCATGGGTCAAAGCGCTTCCAATCGTTTGATGTACAGTCGGCCCTCTACTTACGAAAGCCTTTGAATACGAAAAATCCAGATTACGAAAAACATTTTCCTAAATTTTCATCCTCTTTTTACGAAAACAACCTCTTTTTACGAAAAGCGCCAAACGCGCCATTCAAAAATTAAAACGCGTTATTCAAAAATTCAAACAATGCGCGAGTTGCTCCCTCAATGGCTGTCTCCCAAAATCCCACTCCGCTGGCCTCCCATTGGCCAGAAGACAGTTGAACTGTATCCATACTTCCTGTACCCATACTTCCTGTTTGTCACACGTGAAGGAGAGCTGAACAGGACTGTTGGCTCATTAGGTTTTTTTTTAAGATTGATCATTGCAGCGTTATATTTCGTTATCCATCATGGACCTGGAAAATACAGAAATCCTGTCTCACAGACCTCCAAACACTCAAGTTGGGAAGGTTCCAATCTCCCGACCACTCACTGCTCAGTGTGAAGATGAAATATTAATACATTGATCAAAACGGCACTCTGTTTCATCTGATGTTCACAAGCAGGTAAAAGCCATACTCTCACAGCTAGCGCAGGGAAAACTGCACAACCTCAAACCTGGAGACCGAGTGGTAATCAAGGACTATAGAGGACAGAGCTGGAGACCGAGCAGATGGCTTGGACCCTATCAATTCCTGCTCATAACATGCACAGCAGAGAATCTTGCAGAAAACACTACATGGATTATTGCCAGCCACAGCAGAAGGGCCCCTGAACCAGACACAGAAAACCCTGTCCCAGTGATATTAGATCTGTACAGAAGGTGGGACGAGTGCTGAACATTGAACGGGTATATCTAGAGACAAAAATTTTAGTAAAATGCGTTTCATAACCTGGATTTTGCATTTGTTGGGACTTTCAAAAGGTGAGGTACCACTGTATATTGAAGATAAACATGTAAAAACAAATATTTAATCATAAAAATAATACATGTACATTAACAGTAATAATTAATAATAAATAATAACAAAATAAGAATAAACAATTTGTCAACTAACCCTTCCAATCATTGACTGTGGCAAAAATGTCATGTGGGCAGGCAAGAGGTGGTGCGTGAAATTTTTTTTTTCTTTCTATAGGGGGCATCACAGAAAATAATTGAGAAGCAACTGCACAAGGCGTTCTTGGAGCGTGGAGGAATAAAAGGTTAATGGGCCCGGAAAAGACATTTTTCCCAGCAGAGCTCGTATATTAAAATTTTGCTCGTTGGATGAGAAAGATTATTGGTGGGATCGACGCTCATATCATGGAAAATTTGTGATAAGACACTCGTACGTCAAGGTACCACTGTATTATGGTTTACTCATTTCAAAGGACTCGGCAATAGACAGGTCTGTCTTCCTTTCGGCTTTTTCCCTTTTACTCGGGAGTCGCCACAGCGAATCATCTGATTCGCACGTTTGATTTGGCAGAGGTTTTTACGTCGGATGCCCTTCCTGTCACAACCCTTTTAGCAAGGGACAGAAACACGCTGACGGCTTTGCAGCCTACTCTTTACGAAAGTCAACAATGGTTCTTTTACATGCCTCTCACCATAGACAGTGAGAGACATGGCCCGCTTTAGGTAATAGCCTGTAAAGGCGATATACAAGAATACATTGATGAATCACACTGGAATGAGGCCTGGTTAAAGGCACAAACAAAAACAAATACAGTGGTACCTTACCTTACGATAGTCCCAGCAAATGAAAAATCCAGGTTCCGAAAAACATTTTCCAAATTTTTTTGTTTCTGTATACGAAACAAGTTCTCCTTACGAAACGCGCCAAATGCGCCATTCAAACAATGCAAGAGCTGCTCTCCCATCAATGACGTTCAAACATCCTGCCCTGCTGGCCTCCCATTGGCTAAGAGGGATGGTGCAGCTCCCTCTTATAGGCTATCTCCCAACATCCTGCCCCGCTGGCCTCCCATTGGCTAGGAGGAATGACGCAGCTCCCTCCCATTGGCTATTATGGAGCTGCATCTCCCATAATGCTTTTCGTGTAAAGGACAGTTACTGTTGTTTCATGCTTTATTTCTTTATTCACGCTTTTAACCTTCCATAAATATTTGTAAGATTATAACTCTGCTAAGACGACATGGCCAACACACGCACACACACGCACATGCACGTGTGATTTCCGATGCGAGTGAGAAGAAGAAACGCGCTCGAGTGAAATTGCAAAGGAATATGGCCAAACCTGTCTACCATCGGTATGAAATTAAAGCAGAAGGAGGCCTTAAAAGGTATGCTTTTATAATTTTTAAAGGATTTAGGGGGTAGTATTGGGGGCCTTGGAACAAATCACACGTTTTACATGTAAAATGCGGTTCAATTTATGAAAAATACAGGTTAAGAAAAAGGCTCTGGAACTGATTAATTTTGTAAGGTGAGGTACCAATGTACAAGGTTAAAGTTACTTCAACACAAGTCGTTCATGAGCACGTACTAGTATATGTGAGCCACTCTACCGAAAGTAGGCTCTTGCATCCAAAAATGAAAAATGAGCTTTATACAGTTGGATAGAGGAGGCCCAAAGCTGCAAAATGCAGCAAGAGGTTTGTCAATACCTTGAAAACTGGTCGAGCTATGCCATTTCTTGTGTCAGCATTCAACTCAAAATTTCAAAAGACTTTTAGAGAAAAATGAGCACAAAGATTGCACTTCTTCCAAGATCATTAGTCCTTAGCAACCGAATATTTTTATACACCTCAGCCATATAAACTTTTCGAAAACATGTCTAGGAAAAGTTTTTGGAAGAGATGATAAGAGAAATCATCCTCATTTTAATCTGACACGCCCTTTTTTTTATCCCATCAGTCATCGTCGTAACCCCCAAAAATGAACAAAAAAAAACCCGACTATTTTTTTTTTCCATTTCTGTTTATTCCAATAAGATCAGTACATATCTTTTCGACCATTATATAAAAAGTTCAAATGCTTTCAAATGATACTGAGTGGAAAAAAAACACTGTCAGGTTCAAACAATCACACTGAAATTAAGAAAACTACATAACAAAACTCTCTGATCAACTCCGCCCTCAGCATCATCATCTTCATCTATATCTTGCTCAGCAGAAAGGATCACATCATCATCCCAGACACAACACACTGACTTATGCACACTTTTATTAACAGATGCTTCTTCTTCATCAACATCAAAATCTTCAACACAGCTCGCATCATCATCAGTTTGTTCATATGTAAATGGAATGAAACATTTAAGTATTTTTCAGGTCTTGACCAATTTTTGTCCAAAATTAAACAACCCACGATCCAGCATGTCCAGTCCAGACAAGATTACACACAAATCAAATAAAAAAAAAAAACCACTCGCTGGCGAAATAATCTTTAAGAATGCCAAGCATTCTGGCATTTTCAAAGCCCAATTCCTCCGTCGAATTTAACATCTATACTAATGCTGCTAGACATCACAGATGACATTTTACTCTCCTTTTCCAGAAATAATGTGTATTCACAATCTTATAAATAAACTTAATGACTGTTATTGAAGAGAAAGTCAGAGATAAGTTCCACATGCAGTAAACCGGAAGTTAACACTGGAAGTTAACATGTAACGGGCAATGCGCATGTGCAAGCCTGAGCTGACCAATCAGTGTGCTCATTTCATATCTTCCTGAGCAACTAGCTGGCATTGTTTATGAGCATATCGTCTTCATAACCTTTATTTTATTCACTGAAACGGCATTTTAATATTAAAACAGTATCCAAAATGGAAAGACTACTTCATGACCGTTTTGGATTATAGTGTGTCTTATACCGAACTCGGTGAATAATTGCAACGAAAATCAGTAAGTTTTGCTACTGTTTTTGTATAGCTTTATGAGGGTACTTGCCAGAAAAATGGGGGGGGGGGGACATTTTTAGTGAGTTTTAGTCGATTTCACGTGAGCAAGTGATAGTTGAATACTTGTTTTAATAGTTTTTGCAAAAATCCGAATTTCCATAAAGGCCAGAAAAGTAAAAACGGTCCATTTTTATCTCAAAAGTGGTCTGTGCGACAAGCGCCTACTTTCGGTGGAGCGCCTCACATATAACACCTGCCAAGCTCAGTCACATATCAGATAACATTTCAGCCACATGCTGTAAATGTCTAACTGAAAAAATAACCTTTCTGTACAGTCTATGTCAGGGGTCGGCAACCCAAAATGTTCAGAGCCATATTAGACCAATAAATAAATCTGTCTGGAGCTGCCGCAAAAAATTAAAAGCCTTATAGAAGCCTTATGTGAAGGCAACACAGACTGGAAGTGTGTATTAGCCTACCATCAAAATGACTAAATAGGCTACAAATACATAATGAGTATTCATGATTAAATGTTTATTTTCCCTGCAGCGCATCCTGGAGAGAACGACACCACGTGTCTACTCTGTTGTATGATAACTGGTGATTTGAATTTAACTTCCATTACTATATTAATGTATTATGGCCAGTGGTGGCCTAGTGGTAAAGGGTGCTGGATCGCTGATCCTAAGGTTGGGGGTTCAAGTCCCACTCCCCACAAGGTTGTCACTGTCCCCTAGTGCTGAGTGGGTTATCAAAGGCCGGCCATGTCTCTCACTATCTATGGTGAGAGGCATGTAAAAGAACCATTGCTGACTTTTGTAAAGAGTAGACTGCATAGCCGTGAGCGTGTTTCTGCCCCTTGCTTGGGTTGTGTTTCAGGAAGAGCATCCGAGGTAAAACAGGCATGTGATTTGACCATCACCAAAATATTTGAAAATAAGCCAGGGTCCTGGGGGGGGGCGAAGCCCCCACCCCGAAGTTCCTCCCCCCAAAGCTCCTCCCCCCGAAGCTCCTAGGTTTTAAGCATTTCAGAAGGGGAAAAATGCCATTTCTTGACACTGAAAGAGCTCTAGAAAGTTTAATTTCTAATCTCCATATGCATACTGTACCTCAACTTGTGGGTTTATCATGTGGGATTCCAACACTAATCAAAGTGTCACAGTCACAAATCAAATAGTCCCTCATAGATATGTCCTGCCTCACAACACTATTATCAACAGTCATTGTCTTTAAACACAATCTGGAAACAAACTATACACACGACATGCTGTACATGACATAAGTTTTTTGAATTGATGTTTCTTTGTCTTTAGTGCTTTAGCATGGCACTTTCTTGTTTCCTTTTGTGCAGCCTGAACTGTCCTTCTGGAGGCCGCCTTAGAAAGTTTGTTGTCCTTCTGGATGCTGCGGCGTTTCGGTTGAGTCTCAGATTCATAGTTTTACATTTCCAATATTAATGAGCTAATTACACGAGCACACACGCCCTCTGCTGTTTAGAAACACTGAATAACAATGCCTATTTACATAAGTTAATCACGAAAAACTGGTGAGTTAATGCGGCAATAATTTATTTATTCTAAACAGGAGAAAAATGATTCAGTGACCATAGAGTCGGCTCATTTGATTCAGTTCACGGAGTAAACACGTGAACGTCCTACAACTAAAACATGCATGCATTCACAATCATTTGAAAAATATAATCGGAAACTCGACAAGAAAATTCTCAAACAAACCTCAAAATTAACTATTCGATCGGCGACAGGTACTGGTTGTTTCACTGGGTCTTTGCTTTACACAGAAGTTTCTGGTCGAACGGCAAACAAAGGGTTAAGTCCGTAGGGTTCTGGAATCTTCCGGCAATTGAATAATTTGTTTTCCTTAATTCCAGTTTTTAGACATGTTTCTTGCTTTTCGCGTGGCTGTCAAACGCCTTAAAAGCCCTTCCACCGTAGTCGATAGTGTTGTTACACCACGTACACAATGTGTATGTCTACGTACATGTTTCAACATCAGCCAATCATCACCCAATCAACATCAGCCAATCATCATCAGCCAATCAGCAGTAACGTTTCAAGAGAGGTCATAACGTCATGGTCTTAAGTAAGGTCTCAAGAGAGGTAATTTTATGCAAAACTCGGAACGGAATAAAAGCGGGAAAAGGTTATTTTGACATACTGCATTCGGCTCTTTTTTTTTAAACTGGGCCAATGAAAAAAATCGGAATTCCGATATTTCGCGGAAGAATCACATGCCTGGTAAAAACCTATGCCCAATCAAACGTGCAAATCATTCACTGTGGCGACTCCTGATAAAAGGCGAAAAGCTGAAAGGAAATCTCTCTCAAGATTATAATTATATTGCACTATGCCCATTATTTTGTTTGGGGAAAAAATTAACAATTCTCTGGGTAAACAAAATGGCCGCAGCTTCAAACTTAGATATTCCACATTCTCAGAGCAAGATTAAGAGATAATCTTACAGTCAGTACACCAGGTTTATTTAACAAGAACCGCTGCAGGCCTTGCCACTATCCGCTGCGCTCTGGTCCTCCCTGAAGGCCGTGTAGCCAGCTGGTGTAATCGCCTCGTCTGGTGTACTCTCCTCAAGCCATGTTTCACAGAAACACAGCATGGAACAGTCCTGTAGATTGCAAGCCGAGCATGAAGCTCGTCTATCTTGTTTTGCAGAGACCATAAACCGTATGACCGGGAGGGCTAACCTTCCACTGCTAACCAAGTGCTGGAGTCGTCATTTGGCCCCTCCCCGCCTGCCGCGTCTCCACCTGGGCTTATTGTTATCCGGGGTGTGGCTAGCATTGAGCTGCTGTAGCATATAAGCTCAGGATAGGAGTTGAGCGTGCTCAGTTCTAAATGTCCAAAAGGACTGCACTCTCATAGCTGTACAGAGTATTCATTCAGTTTTAGAGTAAACAAGTGATCGTGTTGTCACGTTCATAGCTTAACAAAGCCATGAAAATGTTTTTATTCAAGATTATTATTACATTATTAAATATTATTATTTACTATTATAAAATATAACCGGCGCTAGGCTAATAGTAGCCGGCGCTTCCGCTGGCCGCCGGAACTTAATGAAAAGGCAGGCTGTAGTAGGGTTAAGCGGTCATAGACAAGCATAATGCAAAAAACAAACAACCAAAACAAGTAACAACAAAAACAACTTGACTGAGAACTCCGCGACATTGCCCTCTAGGGAGCGCCATCTTGGAAGGTCACTAAGAAACTTCATTCAAGTCACTCGAAAAGCATGCTGGGAGTCTTGACTCACGACACCTGATGCGAGAATTTATTTGGATATAAAGATTTAAGCACAGAGAACACACAAAATTATACATAATATTTAAAGATGTGATTTTGTGTCTGATTAAGATTTGATATTTTTTCACATCGGCCTATAATACAGAGATTGGCGGGGGGGAAAAATAATAAATTGAAAAAGTTAAAAATTATTTTTAGCGGCACTTTTGCCAGTGCTTCGGTGGATTTGTCAACTAGAAAAAAAATAAATAAAAAAAGAGTGGCCTAACCCTTCCGATCATCGACTGTGGAAAAGATGTCACGTGGATGTGAAGATGTCACGTTGGCAGGCATAAGATGGTGCGTAACAGAGAAGGAGGTGGGGGAGGAGAGTATTGTGTGTGTGCATGCAACGAATACCAGCAAAGAAAGGCTCATAATGAGCTCCCATAGGGCCAGTGCTTTTCAAATAGTGGGGCGGTGTGATGCCAGGGGGGCGTGTATGACTTTGGGGAACATGCCTTTTTGCCATCCTGTACGAGAATTAAGTGTAATTGCGCATCCTCTACAGTAGGTGGCAGTAGCGCTCTCACTGTGTTCCCTATGGTGTAGGGGAAAAGCACCAAGGAAACCATATGAAGTGCAGTATACACTATTTATAATCGCGCATGAGGCGCTGTGGGGATGTGAAATGTTTTTTTTTGGGGGGGTTTCCCCCCCCCCCCAATATAGCATATCACAGAAAATAATTGTGAAGCACTGTACAATGTGTTCTCGGAGCGCGGAAGAATACAAGGCTAATGGGCCTGCAAAAGCCTTTTCCCCAGCAGAGCTCGTAAATCAAAATTTTGCCCATTGGGTGTGGCAGATTTTTGGTAGAATCGAAGCTTGTATCATGGAAAATTCATTATCAAAGACACATAAGTCAAGGGACCACTGTATTTATGATACAGTACAATATTTAAGGAAAGAGAGAATTAGGAGGATGGACAGCAATGGCCAAAAGTTTTGGCAGTGATGCAAATTTTATGTTTTCGCAAATTTTGTTGTTTGGATTTGTGAGATTTCCTCCCCCACTCTTTTATGGTATGCCCAGGAACAATTACACACATGTTATATGTTTTAGAAACTTTTACTGGCAAATACATCTATTTTTTTACATCTCCTGACAGCCGCTTTTCCAGATGTCCCAAATATTCAAAAGGGAGTTAAATCAGAGAAAATAACTTTGCACCGGTCTTCTGCTTGCCATGCACTATACGTCCTGCAGACTTTCTGTCTGTCCTTGATGTTTTTCTTGGAGAGAAGTGGCTTCTTTGCTGCCCTTCTTAATACCAGGCCTTGGTTCAAAAGTCTTTGTCTCACTTTGCGTGTAGATGCACACATCACACCTGCATGCTGCCAATCATGAGCAAGCTCTGCACTGGTGGGGACATGCTTTCCTAGCTGAGTCCTGACGAGGAGACGGTCCTGTTGCATGCTGGACACTCCAGGACATCCTGAAGCCTTCTTTGCTGCAGATGAAGCTGTCTCCTTGAAGTTTTTATGATTCAGTACATGGTTCTTTCAGGTGCAATATTCTCAGCAGCAGTTTCTTTGCATGTGAGGCCATTTTGATGCAATGATTGCTGCATGGGTTTCTTTGGCGGTAACCATTGCTAACACAAAGAGATAATGATTTCAAGCATGTCTCTGACTTTTATAGCAATTAGTCCGCCCCTAAAATGAAATGAAAATGGTAGTGTGATTTCACCTGCCTTGTCCTCATTCACACTTCCTTCTGTGCTGATAATATGACACTGAAATGATGTTGCCTAATCATTCTGCACCGGGACCAAATACAGTGAAAATGCACTTTTTGTGATGAAGTCATTTTTTATGCCCAAGAAGCTCTTTGCAAATCATTAAAATGCTTGAAATCCTCGGCACAATAGTTTATAAACCACCACAAAACTGAAGCAACAAATTGTGCAAAAAACACAAAAACTGTGTCACTGCCAAAACTTTTGTCCCTGACTGTAACTCTGTTATTCAAATACTTTAATGAAAGGATTTAAAAAAAAAAAAAAAAAAACCCCTGGTGTATACTCAACACTCTGAGGGCTGTTTAAAATTAACAAATATTTTAAACATGGTGTGATTATTTGTATAAGTATTGACTTCAGTAATATTCAGCACATAAGGAAATGTTAGCTGAGAGAAATTAAATAAAAAAACAGATGACAAAGAGTGAATCCCCAGCCATGAGAATCTTTAATCCTGGCTGCATTAAACAAGATTATATAAAATAAACACCCATTTATGATCAAATCTCTTATCCACAGAAAGCAGCTGCCTTTAACTTACCTCAAGATTTAAAGATAAAAACATGTATCTTCCCCAAACTCAGTATCGCTTTTCTTCTCTTCTTTTTTCCGCTTCCTCCTCCGTTTCTTCTTCTTCTTCTTCTTTTTCGGAGTTTTACAGCAGTTGGCATCCTTTGTGTTGTTTTGCTGCCGCCACGTGGTTTCAATCGACTATTACACCTGCTCTGTGACTTTTTTTTTAGTCCAGTGTTGTTCATGAAAAAAAAATCTTCCTTTCATCGTAATCACACCGTATCACATCTTTTAACCTGTTTCCTACTGTCACCATCCTTTACAAAGCTGCTACCACATTCTTTCTGCTTTGCTCATATTTTGCTCATGACATGGATACATGTTCCACTGTCTCTCTCTGACTTGACATGTACTACAGAACTCAGGAGGGTAGTCGTCGTCATCATCATCCGCTTAATCCAGGGACAGGTCACAGGGGCAGCAGAAATGGAGGTACAAAGTATCGCTCATTTGGATTCCATGTCACCCGCCTCCTTCTGGAAGTGGGTGTAGCTCTGCCAGAGATGGGAGTTAAAGGCCCCTCTGACAGGAGACTCTGCCAAACGTTCCCAGGAGACCCTAACTACACACTTGGGCCTGCCAGGACTGGAGGATGTACTCCCCCACCATTAGAGCCATCTCACCACCAGATGGTGATCGATTGACAACTCAGCTCCTTTCTTCACTTGAGTGTACAAAAAATGCGGCCACCAGCCCAGTGACACGACTACAAATTCGATATACCCTTATGTTCCAAACCTGGTGTTTGTGATGGAGAAACCGTGCACAGAAGTCCAACAATGAAACACTATTCGGGTTCAGACTGGAGAGGTCGTACCTACCAATCAGACCCTTCCACTTCACACTATCATTGCCCATATGAGCGTTGAAGTCTCCCAGGACAACAAATGAGTCCCTCGGGCGAGCCTTCTCCAACACACCCCTAAAGACTCCAAGTAGGGTGGTTACGCCGCATAAGCATAAGCACAGACAACAGTCAGGTCCAGTTCCCCCTACCTGAAAGTAGAGGGAAGCTATCCTTTCATCAACCGAGGAGAACCCTAACATGTGGGCACTGAGACAGAAGGCAACAAGGATGTCCACACTAGCTTGCTGCCTCTCTTCATGAGCAACTCCAGAATGGAATAAGGTCCAGTCTCTCTCCAGATGGGTGGTTCTAGAGCCCAAGCTATGCATTGAGGTGAGTCCGACTATATCTAGTCGATATCGCTCCACCTCATGCACCAGCTCAGGCTTCTTCCCCAGATGGGTGACATTCCATGTCCCAATAGTCAGTCAGTAGCTGGGGATCAGTCCAACAGAACCCACGCCTTCAGTTGCCACACAAGTCACACTGCACCTGACCCCTATAGCCCCTCCCACAAGTGGTGGGTCCATGGAAGGTCGGACCCATGTCTACTTTTCGGGCTGTGCCTGGCCAGGCTCCATGGGCAGAAGCCTGACCACCAGGCACTTGCCTTTGAGCCCTTACCCCAGTGACTCGCATCCAGGCAAGGGACACGGTGTCCTTGCTTCTTTCTTCATAGAGATCTTTTGAACCATGCTTCATCTGGGCCTTCACTTCAGACCTGTTTGCCTTCGGTAACCCTACCAGGGGCATAATGCCCACAACAACATAGCTCTTAGGATCATTGAGACATGTAAACCCCTCCACCATGACAAGGTGGCAATTCAAGGAGGGGACCCCAGTAGGGTGCTTCCCTATGATGTGTGGCATTCTGTCCATTGGCAGTGACCTATATTCTTCTTCTCATTATCACCTGCTATTTCCTGTTTCCCCTCGATTCCATATCTCTACTTCATTTTGAATTTTGTATAACTGCCTCCATCTAGTCTCTTTTATCCCAGTGTTCCTGTCCCTTTTTGCTAACTACCTCCAGATGTATTTCCCTTTGGCTTTGGAAAGTTTGATGGTTATTTCTACCTGTTCTTTTGCTGTTGCATCTTTTGATAATTTATCATTTATCACTTATGCTGGAAACCACATATTATTTCCTTCCCATGATTGGTTAATCTTGTGTTTGTTAATAAAATTTCAGTATTATGTCTTGGAGGTACTGCCACACTTCTGATTTTAAACTCAACGTGGATGAAACTGAGTCACTGCATATGAGGATTCTCTTTCCCCTTATCCTTTCTGTCCATTCCAAAGCCAACATTACTGTCAGCAGCTTCCATCGTACACACATCAACAATCCGATGTCCTCTTACTCTCCCCTTTCCGATATCTGAGTATCATTACCGCTGCCACTATAGCTTCTGTCTGCGGATTCTTAGATCCATCTGTGTACCTGGATGTGCCCCCTGTACCTCTGATGTCTTGTAACTATAAACCTCTAGTAATGGATCTGCTGGGTTATTTATTTTTTTCATATTCAGGATTACTAGCTCTACTTTCACTTGTTGCAGTACCCAGTACGACCTCACAGAGAACAAAACCGTTGGACAAAGTTCTGTTTTGTGTATTTTCATGTTTCATATCATCACCAACTCATCAACAATTTGAAAGTTAAAACCCAGAAAAGGATGGGGACACATGTTCAGAAAGACTAAACACAGCAGGTAGAGGCTAGATTACTAGTGACCATTAACATAAATAGGACTTTATTGAATGATCTATGGGCAATTAACTCAGTGTGTTGAAACCATAATGTAATATTTATTTATATGATGTTATATGGGTGACTATAGTCGGATACATGCAAGTTGGTGTTTAAACATGAGCTGGTGCATTAACACAGGAAGTGTACAGAGGTTAAGCTTGAGGTATTGTGCAGAAAACACACACTTATTCACATCAAGATGCTTTGGCATGACTAAAAATGTACGTGTACTTCATACCAATGTTCTGGTAATACTGTGTGCAGTCTAACTCACAATAAACCAAAAGAAAGACCACACCGATTATAAAAACATAGGCTATAAACAGCTTACATGTCTTTTAATGACATAATATTACAGTTTTTTTTTTTATCTTACTATATTAAGATTTAACATTTGGGGATGGTCCGTTTTGTCACATTATATACTTTTCGTACATGCAATTTCAGTACACTTGTGATCTCACCAAAGTGCAGTTCATCCCCATTTCCCCAAGGTCATTTAGTAACTACAGTGATATTCTGCATGAAGAAACAACATTTTCAAAAAATTCCATATTTGTTCTTCCACCAAAACTCAGTTTATCAGCCTGCCACGAGGATCAGGCCCCCAGGCCTGATGCTGCTATGCGGGAAGAGACCCGTCATTGGCATGGCATGGGGCAGTCATGGCAAACAAAGATAACAGTGCAAAGCTAAACAGTAAACCTCACTGGGTCAAACCCTCTCTGGGCTAACATCACATGTTTGACTCAAAGTCATGGAAGAAAGTTCTCATCTGTTACACAAAACACAGTTAAATATCATAGATGGATACTGGGAGCTGAATAGTTATGGCTTAGGGTTACTGACCAGAAGGCTGGGGTTCAAGCCTGAAAACCACAAATCATCCCATTGAAATGTAAGTCGCTATGTATAAGGGTGTCACTCAAACGACTATTATTATGATGATCAATAATAATAATAAAAATAATAATAATACAATAATAATAAACTGAATAAGAATGCATTGGGATCAATTTCCTGGAAGAGCTAGGGTCGCATTCTTTTGTTGATTCATAGTTCAATCTGAGAAGGAGTCTATAAAGACATGAGCTCACTGTGACTAAATTCATACCAGTCGTTATGATGAATTATATGTTGGCTATGAACAGCGTCATAAGTGTAGTTTTGTGATGTTTTGTGACTTTTAAAATCCTTCATCAACATTCTGTATATTACAGCAGAAGAATGTACATGAAATTATGTAAACTTAAAAACATTTGAGAGAAATAGTGAAACAAAAACACTTTCATGAAAAGAAAAGGTATCTGAAAGTCAGCAACGTGATGATCCAAAGTCGATAATATAATAGAGCAGTTATCTCTCTGTTCACATCTCCTTCCACTAATAAATTAAACCAACTAAAGAAAATCCTTGTGGCCCTGCAAGCCCTTTGACAGAATTGTAGAATGTTCAGGATGTACTCTGCAGTCAATTTGAACTAGTGCCAGACTACACAATGACTGTGGCTAATAAGCAGTAGATGGATGAGGACATGACTTTGCTATCTTCTGTAATAATAATAATAACCATGTTTTTTCTTCCTCTCCTTGAGACCAGTATGACTTTTTCAGGGAAACTTGTTAATATTTTTACAATTTATTAAAAAGCAAAACCTCCACCTTACTGAGCTCAGAGAAATACACTTTTAGGAGCGATGTAGTTTCTATTCTGCATGAATCCGATGGTGGTTTTGGAAAGAACTTAACTTAGTGAACCCTTTTCCACACTGTGAGCAGTAATATGGCTTCACTCCTGTGTGAATGCGCTGGTGTTTTCGGAGAGAACCCATTTCATTAAATCTCTTTCCACACTGGGTGCAGTGATATGGTTTCTCTCCCGTGTGAATGCGGTGGTGTGACTGAAGAGAACTTAAATGATTAAAGCTCTTTCCACACTGTGAGCAGTAAAACGGTTTCTCTCCTGTGTGAATGCGCTGGTGTTTTTGAAGAGAACTTAAATGATTAAAACTCTTTCCACACTGTGTGCAGTGATACGGCTTCTCTCCTGTGTGAGTACGATGGTGTTTTCGGAGAGAACCCATTTCATTAAAACTCTTTTCACACAGTGAGCAGCGATAGGGCTTCTCTCCCTTGTGAAGGCGTTGGTGTCTTCGGAGAGGACTTAAACAAATAAATCTCTTTCCACAATCTGTGCAGTGATACGGCTTCTCTCCCGTGTGAATGCGTTGGTGCGTTTGAAGAGAACTTAAACGATTGAAACTGTTTCCACACTGAGAGCAACGATATGGCTTCTCTCCGGTGTGAATGCGCTGGTGTGTTCTAAGATTACTTAAACGATTAAAACTCTTTCCACACTGTGCGCAGGAATATGGTTTTTCTCCTGTGTGAATGCGCTGGTGTGTTTGGAGATGAAACAATTGATTAAAACTCTTTTCACAAATTGAACAGTGGTACAGTTTCTCTCCGGTGTGAATGCGCTGGTGTGTTTGGAGATTACCTAAGCGATTAAAACTCTTTCCACAATGGGAGCAGTGATACGGCTTCTCTCCTGTGTGAATGCGCTCATGTGTTCGGAGATTATCTAAACGATTAAAACTTTTTCCACACTGTGAGCAGTGATACGGCTTCTCCCCCGTGTGACTGTGCTGGTGTGTTCGGAGATGGATTAATTGGTTAAAACTCTTTCCACACTCTGAGCAGTGATACGGCTTCTCTCCCGTGTGAATGCGCTGATGTGTCCGGAGATTATCTAAACGATTAAAACTTTTCCCACACTCTGAGCAAGTGTGAGGCTCTTCCTTCATTTGTGAAGAACTGGTGAAAGTATCATGTGTACAGGGATTCTTTTCACAGCTACTGGAATCTTTTGTGGACATCATGAGTTTATGTACCTGTGGGGAGAAAGAGAAAATTAGAACACAATTACACTAATATGAAACAGTAGTACAGTGGTACCTTGACTTACAAGTAGGGCTGCGCAATAAAACCGGTTCTAACGTGCAAGCAATACATATTGCGATACTCTGAAGCAAAACCGTTTTTTTGACATGCATTCACACAAAACTTCGGAACAGGAAAAAAAAAACCTTCAGCTATTCCCGCTAATTGAACTGGTATGAACTGCTTTCGTTGAAAAAAAAAAGAAAAAAAAAAAAGGCAACCGCAGAGATCCCGACATGTAATCCTGACACAATCGTGTTTCCGTCCTCTTATGTACAGTCATTCAATGTGTGGAGAGCCCGGTATAATAAGAGCCATGCCGTGAGTGGGCAGTGCAAATTGTCACGAGGGCCTTCAGCCAATAGAATTTGTTTTTATACAGGATACGTAAATTCCCGCTAAAAACAAAACCATGGTTCATGTTACTAATTGCTCAGAAATTTACTGACCCACTGCATCTAGATTTTCGCTTAAACATTCATTTTAAAATGAACAAAAGAGGGAAGCGGTCCCATAAACCTGATCTCCAACAAGGCACATTAACCACGCATGTTCTTTTTTTTTTAAACGGCAATAATCTCTCTGTTGACTGAAAAAAATGATGTCACACAACTTGCAGACTCGGCCTCTGACTCAACATGCTCCAAATTGGTCCCAGATTCTGGTAAATTACATTCCACTTCTCTCCCGCATAATGATAATATTAATTAGATTTATGTGATAAATGATATTGCATGTTATTATTGTAAAAAAAAAAAGTTCTAAAGTTTGGCGGACTTTCCTAAGCCGTCAGTGTCACTGTAAGTGTCATACGTGCGGCATGTACCCAGCAGGCCTATGGGCATCGCTATGATGGCATTAATTAATATATATATATATATATATATATATATATATATATATATATATACACACACACACACACACACACACACACACACACACACACACTAGTCCTTCTCAAAAAATTAGCATATTGTGATAAAGTTCATGATTTTCTGTAATGTACTGATAAAAATTAAACTTTCATATATTTTAGATTCATTGCACAACAACTGACATATTTCAGGTTTTTTATTGTTTTAATACTGATTATTTTGGCATACAGCTCATGAAAACCCAAAATTCCTATCTCAAAAGATTAGCATATTTCATCCGACCAATAAAAAAAGGGTTTTTAATACAAAAAAAGTCGACAGTTCAATTCTGTTCTTCAATGAAGTTCAGTTATGCACTCAATACTTGGTCGAGAATCCTATGCGGCATGGCATGGAGGCAATCAGCCTGTGGCACTGCTGAGGTGTTACGGAGGCCCAGGATGCTTCGATAGCGGCCTTAAGCTCATCCACAGTGTTGGGTCTGGTGTCTCTCAACTTTCTGTTCACAATATCCCACAGATTCTCTATGGGCTTCAGGTCAGGAGAGTTGGCAGGCCAATTGAGCCCAGTAATACCATGGTCAGGAAACCATTTAGCAGTGGTTTTGGCACTGTGAGCAGGTGCCAGGTCGTGCTGAAAAATGAAAATCTTCATCTCCATAAATCTTTTCAGCAGATGGAAGCATGAAGTGCTCCAGAATCTCCTGATAGCTAGCTGCATTGACCCCGCCCTTGATAAAACACAGTGGACCAACACCAGCAGCTGACATGGCACCCCAGACCATCACTGACTGTGAGGCCTTGACACTGGACTTCAGGCATTTTGGCATTTCCTTCTCCCCAGTCTTCCTCCAGACTCTGGCACCTTGATTTCTGAATGACATGCAAAATTTGCTTTCATCTGAAAAAAGTACTTTGGACCACTGAGCAACAGTCCAGTGCTGCTTCTCTGTAGCCCACGTCAGGCGCTTCTGCCGCTGTTTCTGGTTCAAAAGTGGCTTGACCTGGGGAATGCGGCACCTGTAGCCCAGTCCACTGCTTCCACAGGTCCCCCAAGGTCTGGAATCGGCCCTTCTCCACAATCTTCCTCAGGGTCCGGTCACCTCTTCTGGTTGTGCAGCATTTTCTGCCACACTTTTTCCTTCCCACAGACGTCTCACTGAGGTACCTTGATGCAGCACTCTGGGAACAGCCTATTCGCTCAGAGATTTCTTTCTGTGTCTTACCCTCTTGCTTGAGGGTGTCAATGATGGCCTTCTGGACAGCAGTCAGGTCGGCAGTCTTACCCATGATTGCGGTTTTGAGTAATGAACCAGGCTGGGAGTTTTTAAAAGCCTCAGGAATCTTTTGCAGGTGTTTACAGTTAATTGGTTGATTCAGATGATTAGGTTAATAGCTCGTTTAGACTACCTATTCATGATATGCTCATTTTTTGAGATAGGAATTTTGGGTTTTCATGAGCTGTATGCCAAAATCATCAGAATTAAAACAATAAAAGACCTGAAATATTTCAGTTGGTGTGCAATTAATGTAAAGTAGATGAAAGTTTAATTTTTATCACTACATTACAGAAAATAATGAACTTTATCACAATATGCTAATTTTTTGAGAAGGACTAGTATATCCCCCGGTGCAGCTAACTGGGTTATCAAAGACAGGCCATGCCTCTCACTGTCTATGGTGAGAGGCATGTAAAAGAACCATTGCTGACTTTCGTAAAGAGTAGCTGCAAAGCCGTCAGTGTGTTTCTGTCCCTTGCTAAAAAGGGTTGTGACAGGAAGGGCATCTGATGTAAAAACCTCTGCCAAATCAAATGTGCGAATCAGATGATTCGCTGTGGCGACCCCTGTGAAAAGGAAAAGCCGAAAGGAAAAGAAGATTTTATATATATATATATATATATATATATATCGATATACAGTGATACCTCTGCTCACGAACATAATTGGTTCCCAGAAAGTGTGTGTAAGGCGAAAAGTTCGTCTTCCGAACATTTATTTACCATAAGAAACCATTAAAATGAGAATAATCCGTTCTCAGGTCCCCATAAAACATAATTTTCTACTAAATAAGCCTTAAAACTACACAGAAATATACCTTATTTTATGTATAATAAATGTGCTATTGTATTGTAATTAAAGAAATAAACTGTACTGTATAATAAAGTCGTTTTATTTACCTTTGTGATGGTAGTTGATGGCTTGATGGAATGGAGTGGGAGGAGGAGGGAGGGAGGGAGTTACTGTTTGGAAGGAGAGTCACCCTCCATAAGGACTGTAGGTAACTCAACCTGTGGTGGGGTCTTTTTCGGTCCCATAATAGCAAAAGTACACTCAATATGGTCCAAAATGTCTATCAAACACAAACCACGTCCGCACTCAAAGAAAGGGGTTGATGAACTGGGACGCCGTGAGCGTGCGTCAGCTTCTCGTGGCCTCCACCGTGGCGCTGTTCGACCGCGTGGTTTGGTTCGTCCGCCGAAAACGAGTTCGTCAGCAGAGACTATATGCTCGCGAATTTAATGTTCTTGAGGCGAAAAGTTCGTGAGCTTATGCGTTCGTCAGCGGAGGTTTTACTGTATTGATAAAAAAAAATTCCGAGGTATTGATACATTAGAACATTGCTGTACTGTTCCATAAATGCATGAAATACAAGGGCGTAGGCTAGTCTGACCGTGGGGTTGGGTGCACATCTCGGTTGACCGAAGCCTAAGCCTTGAAGGGGAAATGAAACTCCGACTAAATAAGTTGGCAGTAGCTTAAGTATAGTTTTTTGAAGTGATTGTAGCTTAAATTTTATATCATAAATAAACCATTGCACACACAGCGGTTTAGTTTCATGTGCTTGTTGTATAAGTTATCGACCCGAAAGCCGCCATTGTTAAGTGCCCGCCTACACAAAGTTACCATGTCACTGAATTGATACAAAATACCACATAAAATACAGTGCATGGATGTTACAGCATATGATATAAACAACATGAAATCTCACGCCAACAACATGCACAGTTTTTCAGCAGAAGACGATTCATCTATTACTCTCAGATGAATCAAATATTATAGTTCAACCAAAAACATTCTGAAATATACAGTCGGCCCCCAATTTACGAAGAAACCTTTGTATGAAATCCCCGGATTACGAAAAACATTTCCTTGAGTTTCCGTCCCCGAAATACGAAACAACCCCCTCTTACGAAAAGAAATTCAAAATTCAATCGTGAAATTTTGATTGGCGCAGGATGCGCGAGTTGCTCTCTCGTTGGCTGTCTCTCAACATCCCGCCCCGCTGGCCTCCCAGACATAAGGAAGCTTCACGCGTTAGTTTTTAGTTTAGTTTTTTAAGTTATTTTAATTCAGTAAATGTTTAATAAATGTGGGCGCATTTGAGCTCATCTGGAATTCCGATCCCTCAAGGAATCAAATTAAAGTTGAGTTTGTCAAGCAGGGAATGCGCTTTGAATTCACGTCTTGTGGGCGTGGCCTACACGCGAGTGCGAGAGACAGAGAGAGAGAGAGTGTGTGAGTGTGTGTGTGTGTGTGTGTTAATAAAAATGTTTAATAATGGTTTAATTAATAAATATGTTAACAAAATGGTTTAATAAATAATTTTTTTTTACTTTTAACACATATTTCATACAAAATTGGTGTACTTTTATCATTTTTAAAGGGTTTATGGCAGCGGTCGGGAACCTATGGCTCTCGAGCCATATATGGCTCTTCCGGAGACGTCATATGGCTCCCAGACAGTTTGGAGTTGAGGGGGCCAAAAAAAATTAAATTAAATTAAATTAAATTAAATTAAAATATATATATATTTTGGAACTGGTTTTAAAATACTAGTGATAATCTTAATAATATTAAGTAATTTAAAATTAGTTTTAAAGATACATTTTAAAAGTCAGGGGTGGGTTGCGGCACTTGCAATCCGCCGGTGACCCGAGGATCAGGTTGGGAACCAATCGATCGCAAGTACGTCACGGGTCATTGTCAATGTACGGAAATTAATTTTATCAGAGATAAAATTTCAACCCTTCAACCCGCTTCAACCCTTGTAACAGAAAAGATGGCGAAAAGAAAAAAAGACGATGATTACCGTACATTCCAGGCTGCGTGGACAGAGGAATTTGCATTTGTGGAGAGAGCAGGATCCGCAGTATGTCTAATATGCAATGACAAAATTGCATCAATGAAACGCTCAAATATAAAGCGGCACTTCGATACGCGTCATGCTTCTTTTGCATTGAAATATCCCCCGGGGGTCTGCAGGTAACAGGGAGGTGAAGAGCTGCATCGGGAAGTGCAGACGAGATAGCAGCAACTGCGTGTCTGGACCGCGCAAGGTGACGGTAATTCCGCTTAGCTTTGCGGGTGCTTTGGCAATAGTGAAGAGTGGAAAGCCGTTCACAGATGGCGAATATGCCAAAACATTTATGCTTGATGTGGCCAATGAACTTTTGATGACTTTCCAAATAAAGCCAAGATAATCTAAAAAATAAAATACATGTCACTGTCAGCAAGAACGGTTCACGATCGGAGCATCATGATGGCGAATCAAGTCGAGGAAACACAAATTAAGGACATAAACGCTGGGACATACTTTTCTCTCGCGTTAGATGAGTCAACAGACGTTAGCAATCTATCTCAGTTCAGTATAATTGCCAGGTATGCTACAGGTGACACTGCGTGAAGAAATCTTGGCTGTTTTGCCAATGAAAGAGACAACAAGAGGAGAGGATTTATTCATGTCGTTCATGGAGTTTGCTAAAGAAAAAAAAAATACCACTGGATAAACTTATTTCTGTGTGCACTGATGGTGCACCATGCATGTTGGGGAAGAACAAAGGGTTTGTAGCACTTCTCCGTGAGCATGAAAAGAGAGCAATCCTAAGTTTTCATTGCATCCTGCACCAGGAGGCGCTTTGTGCTCAGACGTGTGGCCAGCAACTTGGTGAGGTGATGTCGCTGGTCATTCGAGTGGTCAACTTCATTGTCGCCCGAGCTTTAAATGATCGGCAGTTTAATGCTCTCTTGGAAGAAGTTGGGAATCAATATCCCGGTCTGATTTTACACAACAACGTGCGTTGGTTGTCCAGGGGGAAGGTGCTCAACCGTTTTGCAGCTTGCCTGAGTGAAATACGGATTTTTCTAGAAATGAAAGGCGTCAAGCATCCTGAGCTGGACAATACTGCCTGGCTCCTGCATTTTCACTATCTTGTGGACATAACTGGCCATCTAAACCAGCTTAATGTGAAAATGCAAGGTATTGGGAATACAATCTCATCCCTTCAACAAGCAGTGTTTGCATTTGAAAGCAAGCTGGAAGTTTTTCTCAGGGACATTGAAACAGGTCGTCTTCTGCACTTTGAAGGACTGCAGCAATTTAGAGATGCATGCTTAGCAAGCGACCCCACACAACATCTGGATCTCCAGCAGCTAGCTGACTATACGTCCAATCTCCTGCAGTCATTCAAGGCACGTTTTGGAGAATTTCGTGCGAACACTGATCTTTTCAAATTCATCACTCATCCACATGAGTGTGAAGTGGACAAAATCAACCTGATGTGCATCCCCGGAGTCTCCATCGCAGACTTTGAGCTGGAAGTTGCAGACCTGAAGGCGGCTGATATATGGATGACTAAGTTCAAGTCACTTAGTGGAGAGTTGGAAAGACTTGCACGACAGCGAGCAGAGCTGGCGAGGAACACAAGTGGTCAGAAATAAAAAGCTTCAACCTGAAGACCAGCTAATTCTTAAAACTTGGAACGAGCTTCCTGTGACATATTACACAATGCAGCGTGTGAGTATTGCCGTACTGACCATGTTTGGCTCTACGTATGCATGTGAGCAGTCATTCTCGCATATGAGAAACATTAAGACCAACCTACGCTCGCGTTTAACTGATGGAAGCCTCAACGCCTGCATGAAACTCAACCTCACTACATATGAACCAGACTACAAGGCCATCAGCAAAACCATGCAGCACCAGAAGTCGCATTAAAAGTAAACCTTTTATTATTATTATTATTATTATTATTATTATTATATGTTTAAAATACTATATGGCTCTCAAAAAATATATATCTAGAAATAATTTAGTTTTATGGCTCTCCAGGTCAAAAAGGTTCCCGACCGCTGGTTTATGGGGTTTATCCAGTCCAAAGACTGGAGCCTTGCAACGAATTAGGTGTTTAACATGTAAGATGCGACCCCTACTTACGAAATCCCCGCAATACGAAAAGGGCTCTGGAACGGATTAATTTCGTAAATTGGGGGCCGACTGTATTTCAAATTACATCTGCAAGTACATGTGCTAAATACATTTACAAATTGAACTAAAGTTATTTATCTATTCCAAGGCACAAACAAATATTAATACATATTTACAGCACAAAAACATACTATTAATTTTATAAAAGTACTGAGCATGAGGCTGCAGATCCAGGCTGGATGGCTTATGATTATTTTAGCCATTCATTCTCTGTGCATCAATGTTTGTGTTCTAACACATATGCAGGAGCTGGAGGTGGGACTAACAAACTGTGCTTTATTCTCACACTCGCACTTTGTTTGATTGACAGTGTTCAGCTATGATTGCTTATTGTTTGTTAATTGGTCAGGTCGGGCTTGCACATGCGCAGTGCCCATTACACACTAACTTCCCATTTATTATTCCTGACTCTAGTCATGCGGAACTTATCTCCGACTTTCTCTTCGATAACAGTCATTAAGCTTATTTATAAGATTGTGAATACACGTAATTTCTTGTCCAGCGGAACTCAACTCCTGCTGTGTGTGTGTGTGTGTGTGTGGGTGGGGGGGGACACGTGCACCCCAGCCTACGCCCTTGAAATGGAACAGACTAAGATATATTACAGTAGTTTGTATAACGCATTGAATATCTTATAATAAAGTGACCAATTACTAAAGCCAAATCTGAAATAAAAGGCAGGAAATAGTTTTCCACCGTTAAGATTTTAATTAACACCTTTTTGCATTTAACAAATCTATAAACACTTGTTTACTAGTTAATTTCAAGCAAGTTGTTTCTATTATACAAACACTTGTCAATTGAAAAGTTTGAGAGATATTTTACATTTTTACAATTCATAATTATGATGCAAGAAGACGCACATTATCTGCATTATCCGGTGATAAGTGTCTCTTCTTGTTCAAAATGTTCCGTGCTGTTGAGAACACGCGCTCTGACGACACACTAGAAGCAGGGACGTACCGTTTACTATACAGAGAGGCGGGACGTACCATTTACTCGGGGTGCCATTGAAAATGGCATTTACTACAGGCGCTCTCATGAACACAGGAAACTATAACGTTAGAAGTATCGATATTCATTTTATAGGTATCAATTATCGATCGACATAATTATATCGGCGATATTCCGATTGTCAATGACATCCCTAGTATACGCCCCTTTTTTCTCATTCGCGCACAAGTTGTCAATGTGCATTTTTAGTGTTTTAATTAACAGTTAAGCTCTATGATGTCACTCAAACACCGTGCATCTTCTCTGGCTAAGTGCCAGAAAAAGGTAATGACATTGGATGTCTCTTCTGAAGAAATAAGACTTTCTCCTTGAAGAAACAACAGTTTCTTCTGAAGTGCCCGAAGAGGAATAATCATCTCAACTGTAGTAAAGTACTGTAGTATTAAAGAGTTTTTCAATTATTATTCCAGTACAGTACCTAATGGCCCCATTTCACTGGAACGCGGAATGCAATGATCGTGGCGGAAAGGTGCGGAACACACTCTATGGAGGAGCTTCGGCATTTTTACACAGAAAATGGGTCAAAAACCTACGGAAAATTGGACATTTGGAACACTTTCGGAACATTCATGGCATGTGGAACAGATACGGAAAGACTGCAGTACAATGTAGGAATACATGTGGAAAAGCGCACGGATTACCTTCGGAAATAGTGCGAATAGACACGGATTGCAAAGGAAGACTTTCAGATAATTCATGGCTAGTTCACGGAAAGCACGGAACACTCGAGGAATGACTATGACACTACTCCATTTTAGAAGGAAGACCCTCGGAATGATTGTGGAATATAATATATATCTTTTTAATTCATGCATACAGGGATCCGTCGCTACTTCGCGCGTCAATTAATGTGGCTTCAGTGCATCGGGTTTTTAAAAAAAAAAAAAAATTCATCGAATTAAAAAATAAGGAAAATAAGGAAGAGTAAGGGGGAAAGTTAAGGAACAGTAGGGGGGAATGCCACAAAAACAAGGCCAATTATGCAAAAAAAAAAAAAAAACCCTAAACCAACCCAAAACAAAAAACAACCCAAAATCTCCCATCGAAACCATCCGGAGATACGAATAGGGCTGTTGGTCGAAAGTGAACGTGAAAGTGAAATGAAATTGGAGAACAAATAGAAATGGAATAAAATCTATATAAAAATATATCATTAATCTTCTTCTTTTACTTTCGGCTGCTCCCTTCAGGGGTCGCCACAGCAAATCATCCGCCTCCACCTCACCCTGTCCTCCGCATCTTCTTTTCTGACTCCAACGACCTTCATGTCTTCCTTCACCACATCCATAAATCTCTTCTTCGGTCTTCCTCGAGGCCTTCTGCCTGGTAGTTCCAACCTCAGCACCCTACTGCCAATATACTCACTATCCCTCCTCTGTACATGTCCAAACCATCTCAATCTAGCCTCTCTGACTTTGTCTCCAAAACATCTTACGTGGGCTGTCCCTCTGATATACTAATTTCTGATCCTATCCATCCTCGTTACTCCCAGGGAGAACCTCAACATTTTCATCTCCGCTACCTCCAGCTCTGCCTCCTGCCTTTTCCTCAGCGCCACTGTTTCTAAGCCATACAACATCGCTGGCCTCACCACCATCTTGTACACTTTTCCCTTCATTCTTGCTGACACTCTCCTATCGCACATAACACGGATACTTTTCTCCAACCATTCCAGCCTGCCTGCACACGCTTCTTCACCTCTTTTCCACACTCTCCATTGCTCTGGATTGTTGAGCCTAAGTACTTAAAATCCTCCACCTTCGTTATCTCTGCTCCCTGTAACATCACCGTTCCTCCTGGGTCCTTCTCATTCACACACATGTATTCTGATTTTCTGAGGCTAACCTTCATTCCTCTCCTTTCCAGGGCATACCTCCACCTCTCTAGATTTTCCTGCACTTGTTCTCTGCTCTCACTACAGATCACGATGTCATCTGCAAACATCATAGTCCATGGAGATTCTTGTCTCACCTCGTCTGTCAGCCTGTCCATCACCATAGCAAACAAGAAGGGGCTCAGAGCTGACCCTTGATGCAGTCCCACCTCCACCTTGAATTGCCGGTCACACCGACAGCACACCTCACCACTGTCTTACATCTCTCATACATGTCCTGCACCACTCTAACATACTTCTCTGCCACTCCAGACTTCCTCATGCAATACCACAGTTCTTCTCTTGGCACCCTGTCATATGCTTTTTCCAGATCCACAAAGGCACAATGTAGCTCCCTCTGACCTTCTCTGTACTTCTCTATTAACATCCTCAAGGCAAACATTGCATCTGTGGTGCTCTTTCTTGGCATGAAACCAAACTGTTGTTCACAAATGCTGACCTCTGCCCTTAGTCTAGCGTCCACTATTCTTTCCCATAACTTCATCGTATGGCTCATCAACTTTATCCCTCTGTAGTTGCTGAAACTCTGCACGTCTCCCTTGTTCTTAAAAATGGGCACCAGCACACTTCTCCTCCACTCCTCCGGCATCTGCTCACTCTCTAGTACCTTGTTGAATGTTCTTGTCAGAAAATCTACTGCTACCTCTCCTAGACACTTCCATACCTCCACAGGTATATCATCAGGACCAACTGCCTTTCCATTCTTCATCCTCTTCAATGCCCTTCTCACTTCACCCTTACTGATCTTTGCTACATCCTGCTCCTCAATGGTTACCTCTTCTACTCTTTTTCTCTCTCATTTTCCTCATTCATCAGCTCTTCAAAGTACTCTTTCCATCTTCCCAGCACACTTCTGTCATTAGTCAATACAGTTCCCTCTCTGTCCTTTATCAATCTAACTTGCTGCACGTCCTTCCCATCTCTATTTCTCTGCTGTGCCAACCTGTATAGATCATTTTCTCCCTCTTTACTATCCAACCTATCATACAAGTCATCATACGCCCTCTGTTTGGCCTTAGCCACTGCTACTTTTCTGTGTCTCCCTGTACTCCTGTTTACTCTCTTCGGTCCTCTCAATGTCCCACTTCTTCTTGGCTAACCTCTTCCTTTGTACACACTCCTGCACTTCCTCATTCCACCACCAAGTCTCCTTATCTACTTTCCTTCCAGATGACACACCAAGTACTCTCCTACCTGTGTCCCTGATCACATTTGCTGTGGTTGTCCAGTCATTTGGAAGCACTTCCTGGCCACCCAAAGCCTGTTTCAACTAAAAATATATAACTTATATAAATATATAAAATATATATAATATATAACTTTCAAATAAAAATATATCATTAATATAAGTATCAAATATGATTAAATATTATCCTGAAGTACACTTAATACTAGGCAAATGGGTGTGGCTGACATGGAGGTCCGAGAAGAGAAGCAGAACGATACACTCAAAGAAGAAACAAATTGACTCCAGTAGTATAATGAACTGGAGAAGAGTGAAACTCTCTGTAAATCTGATCAGATCCGCTGTGCTTTGCTTGAGAGGAACCAAAAGTTCTACAGATGATTATAGAGAGAGAGAGCGAGAGAGAGAGAGAGAGAGAGAGAGATTGTATAAAGTACAAACTCGTATAGGTTACTTATACAAGGTTTAAACATATGTTGCCCTCTAAAGAACGCCCTGTAACAACTTACAAACAAATTCATCTAACCGGCCATCCGGAACCTAACTTGGTTGTAATCTCAGGAGCTTCTGTACTTACATTGTTGTATCTGTGTGTGCACGCATCTGTGCACATGCGTGCACGCGTGTATGTACAGGTCCTTCTCAAAAAATGAGCATATTGTGATAAAGTTCATTTCTTTTCTGTAATGTACTGATAAAAATTAAACTTTCATATATATTAGATTCGTTGCACACCAACTGAAATATTTCAGGTCTTTTATTGTATTAATACTGATGATTTTGGCATACAGCTCATGAAAACCCAAAATTCCTATCTCAAAAAATTAGCATATCATGTTCAGGTAGTCTAAACGAGCTATTAACCTAATCATCTGAATCAACCAATTAACTCTAAACACCTGCAAAAGATTCCTGAGGCTTTTAAAAACTCCCAGCCTGGTTCATTACTCAAAACCGCAATCATGGGTAAGACTGCCGACCTGACTGCTGTCCAGAAGGACATCATTGACACCCTCAAGCAAGAGGGTAAGACACAGAAAGAACTCTCTGAGCGAATAGTCTGTTCCCAGAGTGCTCTATCAAGGACAGAAACACACTGAAGGCTTTGCAGCCTACTCTTGTCGAAAGTCAGCAATGGTTCTATAAAATACCTCTCACCATAGACAGTGTAGGACATGGCCAGCCTTTGATAGGCCAGTTAGCTGCACTGGGGGAAAAAATTAATTTTTTTTTTAAATGACTTATAACGTTTTTAATGTTGTTGATTTCTCTTTTTGAAATAAACACCGTCAAGAACAGGCTCACTTTTAATTTAAAATTCTTCTTGCAATATATCAAATACATATCGCAATACATGCTAGAAATCACAATATAAATCTAAGCTATACCCACCCCTACTTACGAGTGTCTTTTATAACAAATTTTCCATGATACGAGCTTCGATCCCACCAAAAATCTGCCCCATCCAACGAGCAAAATTTTGATTTACGAGCTCTGCTGGGGAAATGGCTTTTACGGGCCGATTAGCGTCGTATTCTTCTGCGTGTATGCCTCTGCGCTCCGAAAGTGCCTCGTACAGTGCTTTTCAATTATTTTCTGTGATGCCCCCAATAGGAAGAAAAAAACATTTCACGCCCCCCCCCCCCCCCCCAGCATCTGCACGTTTCCCTACACCATCGCGCGTTAATGAGAGCGCCACCGCCAACTACTGCAGTGAATGCGCAATTACACTTAATTCTAGTACAGTATGAAAAAAAGCATGTTGCCTAGGGTTGTATATGTATAATTTGCCGATGTTGCCGCTAATTCAGTGCTTCTCATATAGCTCCTTGGGGGAGCACGTATGACCCTGGGGAATATGCTTTTTTTGCCAAACTGTACTAGAATTAACTGGGTTTTATTATTTAATGCTTTTTTTATTTTTTATGTTAATAAAGATACAATGTTATGCAGAGGTGTAGTAATAATTTTATAGACAAATAATACTATTTATAGGCACGTGAAATGTTTTTTTTTCTTTCTAGAGGGGGCGTCACAGAAAATAATTGAGAAGCACTGCTCTAATTTATAAAACATTATTAAAAAAGCCTTTTATAATGATGTAAACTTTATTTTTTATTTTCCCATATATTTTTTGAAAACTGATGAAGAACCAAGAATGACTTAAGTCGAGGTATACCTGTACAAGATGGCAATGAAACACGTTTTCATAAAAACACGTTGAAATTCTTAGCAGTTGTGAGTAGATTTTGAGAAAATCCGGTGAGATAAATGTCATAAAGGGAAAATAAACGACTGTTTACTTCACACTCATATAAAAAAGCCAAAAATGAGTTAATATTTAGAACATAAGGAAATGTTAGCTGAGGTAAATTAAATTCAAAACAAATTACAAAAAGTGAATCCCTGTCCGTGAGTCTTTAATCCTCCCTGCATTAAACACCTCCCTGCATATAAAATAAACAGCCATTTTAATCCAGTCTGTTACCCACAGAAAGCAGCTGCCTTTAACTTACCTCAGAATTTAAAGATAAAAACATTTATCTTCCCCGTTAGTGTCGCTTTTCTTCTTCTTCCTTCGAGTTTACTGACAGCTGACATGAAACTGTTGCTCATTATCGCCACCAACTGTTTGGGATGTGCATCATCATCATCATCATCATCAACGCAGTGTTGACATTAAAGATAAGATAAACTACAGCTTTATGAATCTCACACTGAAGAAATTTACTGTTACAGGCTCTTGAAGTACCGTCAGTAGGGGGTGCGAAATAGCTCAGAAAGGTGTAACATAATTGAGTCATAATTAGAACAGAACAATAACATATATATATATATATATATATATATATATATATATATATATATATATATATATATTTAAAAAAACTATATATATATATATATATATATATATGTGTATATATATATATATATATATATATATATATAATATTAATAAATATATAATATATATAATACATATATATAAAACATATATAAACAAAAAACTTTGTATCTTCTGAAATCTTCTGTAATCTGTAAGAATCTTCTGTAATTCCTCTGTAATCACCTGAAGAGAGAGGATGGTTTCACCACCCCTCGAAACAGATCTGTAGTGAAAATGAAGTTTCAATAGAAAGTCTTTGTCCTGTCCTTTTATTTCTACTTATATATATTCTGGAACAAGCCGGCATTTCCAGCATCCACACCCTCCTTCAGAAAGTGCAGGTCAGATGGGCAGCCATGTTGTCAGAATGATGGACAGTCGACTGCTGAAACAGTTACTGTATGGAGAGCTTTGTGAAGGCAAGCATTCAGTTGGGGAACAGAAGAAACGCTTCAAAGACGGCCTTAAAGCGTCCCTCAAAGACATGAACAGCAATATCAGCACTTGGGAGCAGCTTGCTACCAACCACTCAGCTTGGCGAAGCAAAGTCTTCACAGGTGCCTGTGCAGCAGCGAAGCGACAAACTGCAGAGGCGTAGCAGGAATGCCCAGTGCGCAAGGCTCGAGCTGCCTCCACTTCCATTGCAGCACCCACCCACACTGTGTGTAGGCGAGCATTTCGGGCTTGGATTAGTGATGATGGTGATCGACTTCAGGAGAAACACTCAAACACACACACACACACACACACACTTACTAGTGAACATCCAGGGACAGGACATTGAGACAGTGGACAGTTTCAAGTACCTGGGTGTTCACCTTAACAATAAACTGGACTGGTCCCACAACACCAACGCCCTGTACAAGAAGGGCCAGAGTCGCCTCCATCTTCTGAGGAGACTCAGGTCCTTCGGCGTATGCAGCACCTCTGCTCAGGACTTCCTATGACTCTGTGGTAGCCTCTGCAATCCTCTACGCTGCCATCTGCTGGGCCCCAGGCAGCACAGAGCGGGACAGAAAGAGACTGAACAAGCTGGTCAGGAGGGCCAGCTCTGTCCTCGGCTGCCCACTGGACTCTGTGGAGGAGGTGAGTGAGAGGAGGATAGTTGCAAAGCTCACATCCATCCTGTTCAACATCTATCACCCACTGCACCAGACTGTAGAGAAGCTGAGTAGCTCCTTCAGTGGACGACTGAGGCATCCTCAGTGCAGGAAGGAGCGCTACCGCAGGTCGTTCATTCCCACCGCTGTCAGACTGTACAACGCCACTTTGTAACTGTCTGTGAAAATACCGGTTATGTGCAATAAAAACCCCGTGCACTTTAATCAACCACATCTACCCCACTGACTGTGAACCATATCAACCCATCTCTGCCCTCAGATACATTACACTTTAATATAGGCCAGTCTATAAAGTTGCTCCATTCTTTTCTTTTATTGTTTATTAATTTATACTATTTATGTATCTACTTATTTATTTACTTATATAATATATATGTACGTGTGTATGTTTGTATTTGTATCTATTTTTGCACCCCCTACTGATGGTACCTCAAGAGCCTGTAACAGTGAATTTCTCCATTGTGAGATTAATAAAGCTGTATCTTATCTTATCTGTATCTTATCTCTGAACTCACAGCCACGTATCACAGATCGAACTTGAAGGACGAACAACATTACAGTAGGCCCTTGACTATTCACAGTTTTGCACTCAAGGTTTGAGTATTTGCAGACTGCCTAGCAACTGACACGTCACTCAAATTCAGCCAATGGCTGTCCTCCTTCCTGCTGATTGGTTGAGATGATGTAACACCCCCTTTTCCTCATTCGCGCACAAGTTGTCAATGAGCCTCTTTTTTGTGTTTTAATTACCAGTTATGCTCTATGATGCCACTCAAATGCTGTGTGTCTTCTCTGTCTAAGCGATAGAAAACGCTGGATGTCGCTTTTGAAGAAATAAGAATTTCTCCTGAAGAAATGACAGTTTCCTCTGAACTGTTGTATTAGAGTCTTTTTCAAGTAGTATTCCAGTACAGTATCTAAGTTAATGTTTAGAATGTTTGTGCGTGAGATTTTATGTTCTGTAGCATGTTTAACAAATGATACCAAAAGGATAAAGTTTATTACGCTTCATGTCCTTTTACATTGAACTTGGAGTGACGTGTCCAAGATGGCACTGCCCAGAGGGTGATGTCACGGAGTTCTCAGACTCAAATTGTTTCTTTGTTTATTTTAATTTGTTTTATTTGTTGTTTTGTTTATTCATGTTTTGCACTATGCTCGTTTATGACTGGTTGACTCTACTACAGCTATGAGATTGGAGTCTTGGGGCAACTAAGCATGCTCAGCACAAGCTAAGCATGCTATCCTGTCAGGAAGTGCTTCCAGATGACTGCACAACTACAGCTAATGTGATCAGGGAGACAAGTAGGAGAGTTCTTGGTAAGTCTTCTGGAAGGACAGTAGATAAGGAGACTTGGTGATGGAATGAGGTAGTGCAGGAGTCTGTAAAAAGGAAGAGGTTAGCTTAGAAGAAGTGGGACATAGGCAGGACTGAAGAGAGTAAACAGGAGCACAGGGAGACACAGCGTAAGGTGAAGCTAGTGGTGTCAAAGGCCAAACAGAGGGCGTAAGATGACTTGTATGATAGGTTAAACAGTAAGGAGGGAGAAAATGATTTATACAGGTTGGCACAGCAGCGAAATAGAGATGGGAAGGACATGCAGCAAGTTAGAGTGATTAAGGACAGAATGAGAAATGTATTGACTGATGGCAGAAGTGTACTGTGAAGATGAAAAGAGTACTTTGAAGAGCTGATGAATGAGGAAAATGAGAGAGAAAAAAGAGTAGAAGAGGTGACTGTTGAGGACCTGGAAGTAGCGAAGATTTGTAAGAGTGAAGTGAGGAGGGCATTGAAGAGGATGAAGAGTGGAAAGGCAGTTGGTCCTGATGACATACCGGTGGAGGTATGGAAGTGTCTAGGAGAGGAAGCAGTAGATTTTCTGACAAGAACATTCAACAAGGTCTCTGAGAGTGATGGGATGCCAGAGGAATGCAGGAGAAGTGTGATGGTGCCCATTTTTAAGAACAAGGGAGATGTGTAGAGTTGTGGCAACTACAGAGGGATAAAGTTGATCAGCTGAAAGGGGTTTTCAGAGTTGGAGTAATTTCTATTTCTGTGTTTGATATCCTTTTATGTATTCACATTTGTTTCCCTATGGAAAAGCACAAAGTATTCTTATAAATATTGTATCCAAGATGTTGTCCTGTAGGAAAACTGTTAACAAATGGACAATAACCATTTGTTGTTGTAATCAGCTCCCCGCATCTACTCTGGGTCCTGTCGAGCCAAGTGTTCTTTTATCTTTAGAGCTCAGGGCTCACACCTTGGCAGGACTGGTCTCAAACCTTGGGCTCACACCTTTGGGCAGGACAATGGTTCAATTGTTTTATGACCCCCACCCATGAATACTGTAACCCACCTGGATTGCAGTCCATGGTATAAATTATAAATACTTTGTTCACCTCTGTAAGCGGTGGGCTTAGGTGAGCTTGTGAATAGAGAACGTGACCCTTTATTGCAAGCCACCCCTGAGCTCTGGGTACGGGCAGTGGTGGTCTAGTGGTATAGGGTGCTGGATCGCTGATCCAAAGGTTGGGGGTTCGAGTTCCACTCTCCACAAGGTTGTCACTGTCCCCCCCCCCCCCCCCCCCCCCAGTGCGGCTAACTGGGTTATCAAAGGCGGGCCATGTCTCTCACTGTCCATGGTGAGAGGTTGATGTAAAAGAACCATTGCTGACATTCATAAAGAGTAGGCTGCAAAGTCGTCAGCATGTTTCTGTCCCTTGCTAAAAGGGTTGTGACAGGAAGGGCATCCGACGTAAAAACCTCTGCCAAAATCAAACGTGCGAATCAGATGATTCGCTGTGGCGACTCCCAAGTAAAAGGGAAAAAGCCGAAAGGAAGGAAGACAGACAGACAGACCCCAGAGCTCTGGGTGACACAGGCTAACTGATCCACAAGATGATTAGAACTTGCTCAGAACCAGCCAGAGAAAGAACTAGGGATGTCATTGATAAGCGGAATATCGCCGATATAATTATGTCCATCCATGATCGATAAGGAGGGAGAAAATGCTTTATACAGGTTGGCACAGCAGCGAAATAGAGATGGGAAGGACATGCAGCAAGTTAGTTATTAAGGACAGAATGAGAAATGTATTGACTGACAGAAGTGTGCTGGGAAGATGGAAAGAGTACTTTGAAGAGCTGATGAATGAGGAAAATGAGAGAGAAAAAAGAGTAGAAGAGGTGACCATTGAGGAGCAGGATGTAGCAAAGATCAGTAAGGGTGAAGTGAGAAGGGCATTGAAGACGATGAAGAATGGAAAGGCAGTTGGTTCTGATGATCTACCTGTGGAGGTATGGAAGTGTCTAGGAGAGGTAGCAGTAGATTTTCTGACAAGAACATTCAACAAGGTACTAGAGAGTGAGCAGATGCCGGAGGAGTGAAGAAGTGTGCTGGTGCCCATTTTTAAGAACAAGGGAGATGTGGAGTTGTGGCAACTACAGAGGGATAAAGTTGATGAGCCATACGATGAAGTTATGGGAAAGAATAGTGGAAGCTAGACGAAGGGCAGAGGTCAGCATTTGTGAACAACAGTTTGGTTTCATGCCAAGAAAGAGCACCACAGATGCAATGTTTGCCTTGAGGATGTTAATAGAGAAGTACAGAGAAGGTCAGAGGGAGCTACATTGTGCCTTTGTGGATCTGGAAAAAGCATATGACAGGGTGCCAAGAGAAGAACTGTGGTATTGCATGAGGAAGTCTGGAGTGGCAGAGAAGTATGTTAGAGTGGTGCAGGACATGTATGAGAGATGTAAGACAGTGGTGAGGTGTGCTGTCGGTGTGACCGACGAATTCAAGGTGGAGGTGGGACTGCATCAAGGGTCAGCTCTGAGCCCCTTCTTGTTTGCTATGGTGATGGACAGGCTGACAGACGAGGTGAGGCAAGAATCTCCATGGACTATGATGTTTGCAGATGACATTGTGATCTGTAGTGAGAGCAGAGAACAAGTGCAAGAAAATCTAGAGAGGTGGAGGTATGCCCTGGAAAGGAGAGGAATGAAGGTTAGCCTCAGAAAATCAGAATACATGTGTGTGAATGAGAAGGACCCAGGAGGAACGGTGATGTTACAGGAGCAGAGATAACGAAGGTGGAGGATTTTAAGTACTTAGGCTCAAAAATCCAGAGCAATGGAGAGTGTGGCAAAGAGGTGAAGAAGCGTGTGCAGGCAGGCTGGAATGGTTGGAGAAAAGTGTCCGGTGTGATGTGCGATAGGAGAGTGTCAGCAAGAATGAAGGGAAAAGTGTATAAGACGGTGGTGAGGCCAGCGATGTTGTATGCCTTAGAAACAGTGGCGCTGAGGAAAAGGCAGGAGGCAGAGCTGGAGGTAGCGGAGATGAAAATGTTGAGGTTCTCTCTGGGAGTAACGAGGATGGATAGGATCAGAAATGAGTATATCAGAGGGACAGCCCACGTAAGATGTTTTGGAGACAAAGTCAGAGAGGCTAGATTGAGATGGTTTGGACATGTACAGAGGAGGGATAGTGCGTATATTGGCAGTAGGATGCTGAGGTTTGAACTACCAGGCAGAAGGCCTCGAGGAAGACCAAAGAAGAGATTTATGGATGTGGTGAAGGAAGACATGAAGGTCGTTGGAGTCAGAAAAGAAGATGCGGAGGACAGGGTGAGGTGGAGGCGGATGATTTGCTGTGGCGACCCCTGAAGGGAGCAGCCGAAAGTAAAAGAAGATCCATGATCGATACCTATATAATGGATATCGATACTTCTAACGTTATAGCTTCCTGTGTTCATGACAGCGTATGTCGTAAATGCCATTTTCAATGACACCCCTAGTAAATGGTACGTCCCGCCTCTCTGTATGGTAAATGGTAGGTCCCGCCTCTCTGTATGGTAAATGGTAGGTCCCGCCTCTCTGTATGGTAAATGGTAGGTCCCGCCTCTCTGTATGGTAAATGGTAGGTCCCGCCTCTCTGTATGGTAAATGGTAGGTCCCGCCTCTCTGTATGGTAAATGGCACGTCCCGCCTCTCTGTATGGTAAATGGCACGTCCCGCCTCTCTGTATGGTAAATGGTACGTGCACCCCCAGAGCAGGAGTTGAGTTTTGCTGGACAAGAAATTATGTATATTCACAATCTTATAAATAAACTTAATGACTGTTATTGAAGAGAAAGTCGGAGATTAGTTCCGCATGACTAGAGTCAGCAAGTGAACGGGAAGTTAACGTGTCACAGGCACTGCGTATGTGCAAGACCGACCTGACCAATCAACAAACAGTAAACAATCATAGCTGAACACTGTCAATCAAACAAACTGCGAGTGTGAGAACAAAGCACGGTTTGTTAGTCCGCCTCCGGCTCCTGCACATGTGTTAGAGCAGTGTTTCCCAACCCCTGTTCCGCTGCACATTAGTGTGCCGTGAGAAATCATCAGGTGTGCCGCGGAAGATTAACCAATTTCACTTAGCGTGTAGTAACAGTGCTGTTCTGCTAGAGGGCAGTATCATTTTTGTTCCGTGGTGTGCCTCGTGATTTTTCTAATGTAAAAGGTGTGCCTTGGCTCAAAAAGGTTGGGAAACACTGTGTTAGAACACAAACATTGATGCACAGAGAATGAATGGCTAAAATAATCATAAACCAATCCAGCCTGGATCTGCAGCCTAATGCTCAGTACTTTTATAAAAATTAATAGTATGTATGACAATAAAGTATTGTCATTGTCATTGTCATTTATGCTGTAAATATGTATTAATATTTGTTTGGGCCTTTGAATACATAAATAACTTTATCTCAATTTGTAAATGTATTTAGCACATGTACTTGCAGATGTAGTTTGAAATATATTTGAGAATGTTTTTGGTTGAACTATAATATTTGATTCTGATTCTGAGAGTAATAGAGGAATCGTCTTCTGCTGAAAAACTGCGTGTTGTTGGCGTGAGATTCCATGTTGTTTATATCATATGCTGTGACATGCATGCACTATATTTTATGTGGTACTTTGTGTCAACTCAGTGACGTCACGGTAACTTTGTGTAGGCGGGCACTTCGCGATGGCGGCTTTCGGGTCGATAACTTGTACGACAAGCACATAAAACAAAACCGCTGTGTGTACAATGGTTTATTTATGATATAAAATTCAAGCCACACTTGCTTCAATAAACTATACTTAAGCTACCGACAATTTATTTAGTCGGCGTTTCATTTCCCCTTGAAGGCTTAGGCTCCGGTCAACCAAGATGTGCACCCCCATCCCCCCCCACGGTCAGCAAAGCCTACGCCCCTGGATTTAATGCATTTATGAAACAGTACAGCAATATTCTAATGTATTGATACATCAGAAATTTTTTTAATCAATATATCGATACCAATAATAGGTTTTCAATGACACTGCTAGAAAGAACTAGACAATGAAGAGAAATCCCAACATGAGCCATACGATGAAGTTATGGGAAAGAATCATGGAAGCTAGACTAAGAGCAGAGGTCAGCATTTGTGAACACAGTTTGGTTTCATGCCAAAAAAGAGCTGGATCTGGAGAAAGCATATCACAGGGTGCCGAGAAAGGAACTGTGGTATTGCATGAGGAAGTCTGGAGTGGCAGAGAAGTATGTTAGAGTGGTGCAGGACATGTATGAGAGATGTGAGACAGTGGTGAGGTGTGCTGTCAGTGTTACCAACGAATTCAAGGTGGAGGTGGGACTGCATCAAGGGTCAACTCTGAGCCCTTCTTGTTTGCTATGGTGATGGACAGGCTGACAGATGAGGTTAGACAAGATACCCCATGGACTATAATGTTTGCAGAGGACATTGTGATCTGCAGTGAGAGCAGAGAACAAGTTCAGGAAAATCTAGAGAGGTGGATGTATGCCCTAGAAAGGAGAGGAATGAAGGTAAGCCTCAGTAAGAATACATGTGTGAGAATGACAAGAACCCAAGAGGAACGGTAAGGTTAAAGGGAGCAGAGATAATGAAGGTGGAGAATTTTAAAAACTTAGGGTCAACAGTCCAGAGCAATGGATGGAAGGGTAAAGCCAAAAGGAAAAGATTACACACACACACACACATATATATATATATATATATATATATATATATATATATATATATATGCACACACCACAATCCGGATTCCAAAAAGGTTGGCACACTATGCAAATTGTGAATTACAACTGAATGCAATGATGTGGACATGCCAAATTTCATCATTTTATTTTGAATAGAAAATAGATGACAGGTCAAAAGTTTAAACTGAGAAAATGTATCATTTTCAGGGAAAAATATGTTGATTTTAAATTTCAGGCCTTGAACTGTTCAACTGTCTTGGGCCTTCTTTGTTGCACCTTCCTCTTAATGATGCCCGAAATGTTCTCTATAGGTGAAAGATCTGGACTGCAGGCTTGCCATTTCAATACCCAGATCCTTTTCCTACGCAGCCATGATGTTGTAATTAATGCTGCATGTGGTCTGTTATTATCCTGTTGAAAAATGCAAGGCCTTCACTGAAAGAGACGACGTCTGGATGGGAGCATATGTTGTTTTAGAACCCTAATATACCTTTCTGCATTGATGGTGCCTTTCCAGATGTGCAAGCTGCCCATGCCACACGCACTCATGCAACCCCATACCATCACAGATGCAGGCTTCTGTACTGAACGCTGATAACAACTTGTATTGTCTTTATCCTGTTTAGTCCGGATGACATGGTGTCCCAGTTTTCCATAAAGAACTTTGAATTGTGATTCGTCTGACCACAGAACAGTTTTCTACTTTGTCACACTTCATTTTAAATGACCCCTGGCCCAGAGAAAACGCCTGTGCTTCTGGGTTCTGTTTAGAAATGGCTTCTTCTTTGTACTGTAGAGTTTCAACTGGCAATGGCGGATGACATGGTGGATTGTGTTCACCAACAATGGTTTTTGGAAGTATTGCTGAGCCCAGTCTGTGATTTCCCTTACAGTAGTTTCCTGGTTGTGGTGCAGTGCCATTTAAAGGCCCGACGATCACGGGCATCCGGTATGGTTTTTCAACTTTGACCCTTACACAAAGAGCTTATTTCAGATTTTGTGAATGTTTGGATGATGTTATGCACTGTAGATAATGACAACTTCAAACTGTGCAATTTTTCACTGAGAAACACATTTCTGATATTGCTCCACTATCTTCCTGTGTAAAATTGGGGGAATTGGTGATCCTCTACCCATCTTCGCTTCTGAGAGATACTGCCACTCTGTGAAGCTCTTTTTGTACTCAGTCATGTTCCCAATAGACCTCATTAGTGGTAATTGGTCTTCCAGCTGTTTGTTATACGTGCAAATGACTTTTCCAGCCTCTTATTGCTACCTGTCCCAACATTTTAAAGATTTGTTGACACCAAGAAATTTAAAATCAACATATTTTTTCCTTAAAATGATACATTTTCATAATTTAAACTTTTGACCTGTCATCTATGTTCGATTCAGAATAAAATATTGAAATTTGGCACTCCCACATCATTGCATCCACTTTTTATTCACAATTTGCAGTGTGCCAACTTTTTTGGAATCCGGTTTGTATGAGAATTTCTGTATTACATTAAACCTGTAACACAAACTATGTGTGTCTGTATCCCCCCCCCATTTCATATTATGGCACACACACACACACACACACACACACACACACACACACACACACACACACACAAACCAAGCTCACCTCCCTAACCGCCATACCACAGGTGTCCCCCTCCCCACACTTCTTATAATATAGGTTGTTCTGTTCTTTGCACATACACCAGCACAAAAAACTCCATGCAAAGTTGTCTTTCAACGTTACTTTGTTTTGAATAGCAGCCTTTTTCTAGGTCACGAGACTTCTGCTTTTGTGATAGTCGAAAACAAATTCACACCCATATTCACATACAAATACCCGGTGTGACCACAATAAATCGGAGAACTTTTTTATGAGCACGTTCTGAGATCTCGCAAACAGAAACCCAGATACAGAGGGGACAGAGGCAGGATATCCTAACAGTAAGTTAAGCTTCATAACATATATTTCTGTTTATTGTAGCGTTATTCTGTTTCTTCTTCTTGTCCTTTCGGCTTTTCCCTTCAGGGGTCGCCACAGCAAATCATCTGCCTCCATCTCACCCTATCCGCTGCATCTTTTCTCTTACACCAACTGCCTTCATGTCCTCCTTCACCACATCCATGAATCGTCTCTTTGGTCTTCCTCTAGGCCTTCTGCCTGGTAGTTCCAACCTCAACATCCTACGGCCAATATACTCACTATCCCTCCTCTGTACATGTCCAAACCATCTCAATCTAGCCTCTCTGACTTTGTCTCCAAAACGTCTTACATGTGCTGTCCCTCTGATGTGCTCATTCCTGATCCTATCCATCCTCGTTTCTCCCAAAGAGAACCTCAACATTTTCATCTCTGCTACCTCCAGCTCTGTCTCCTGTCTTTTCCCCAGGGACACTGTTTCTAAACCATACAACATCGTTGGCCTCAACACCGTCTTGTACACTTTTACTTTCATTTTTGCCAATACCTTCCTATCACACATCACACCGGACACTTTTCTCCAACCATTCCAACCTGCCTGCACACGCTTATTCACCTCTTTTTCCACACTCTCCATTGCTCTGGATTGTTGAGCCTAAGTACTTAAAATCCTCCACCTTCCTTATCTCTGCTCCTTGTAACCTCACTGTTCCTGTTTGGTCCTTGGAATTCACACACATGTATTCTGTCTTACTGAGGCTAACCTTCATTTCCCTCCTTTCCAGGGCATACCTCCACCTCTCTAGGTTTTCCTGCACTTGTTCTCTGCTCTCACTACAGATCACAATGTCATCTGCAAACATCATAGTCCATGGAGATTCTTGCCTAACCTCGTCTGTCAGCCTGTCCATCACCATAGCAAACAAGAAGGGGCTCAGAGCTGTCCCTTGATGCAGTCCCACCTCCACCTTGAATTCGTTGGTCACACCGACAGCATACCTCACCACTGTCTTACATCTCTCATACATGTCCTGCACCACTCTAACATACTTCTCTGCCACTCCAGACTTTCTCATGCAATACCACAGTTCCTCTCTCGGCACCCTGTCATATGCTTTCTCCAGATCCACAAAGGCACATTGCAGCTCCTTCTGACCTTCTCTGTACTTCTCTATTAGCATCCTCAAGGCAAACACTGCATCTGTGGTGCTCTTTCTTGGCATGGAACCAATTGTTCACAAATGCTAATCTCTGCCCTTAGTCTTGCTTCCTCTATTCTTTCCCATAACTTCATCGTATGGTTCATCAACTTTATCCCTCTGTAGTTGCCACAACTCTGCACATCTCCCTTGTTCTTAAAAATGGGCACCAGCACACTTCTCCTCCATTCCTCTGGCATCCTCTCACTCTCTAAGACCTTGTTGAATGTTCTTGTCAGGAAATCTACTGATTCCTCTCCTAGACACTTCCATACATCCACCGGTATGTCATCAGGGCCAACTGCCTTTCCATTCTTCATCCTCTTCAATGCCCTCCTCACTTCACCCTTACGAATCTTTGCTACTTCCTGGTCCTCAACAGTCACCTCTTCTACTCTTTTTTTTTTATCTCTCATTTTCCTCATTCATCAGCTCTTCAAAGTACTCTTTCCATCTTCCCAGCACACTTGTGTCATCAGTCAATACATTTCCCTCTCTGTCTTTTATCACTCTAACTTGCTGCACATCCTTCCCATCGCTATTTCTCTGCTGTTCCAACCTGTATAAATCATTTTCTCCCTCTTTATTTTCCAACCGAGCATACAAGTCATCATACGCTCTCTGTTTGGCCTTTGACACTGCTACCTTCGCCTTACGCTGTGTCTTCTTGTACTTCTGTTTACTCTCTTTGGTCCTCTCTATGTCCCACTTCTTCTTAGCTAACCTCTTCTTTTGTACACACTCCTGCACTTCCTCATTCCACCACCAAGTCTCCTTATCTCTTCTCCTTCCAGATGACACACCAAGTATTCTCCTACCTGTCTCCCTGATCACATTCGCTGTAGTTGTCCAGTCATCTGGAAGCACTTCCTGACCATCCAAAGCCTGTTTCAACTCCTCCTTGAAGACAACACAACACTCCTCCTTTTTCAGCTTCCACCACTTTGTCTTCTACTCTGCCTTTGCCTTCTTCACCTTCCTCACCATCAGCGTCATCCTGCACACCACCATCCTTTGCTGTTTGGCAACACTCTCACCCGCTACTACTTTGCAGTCACTGACTTCCTTCCATCGTCGACACAAGATGTAGTCTACCTGTGTGCTCCTACCTCCGCTTTTATAAGTCACTCTATGCTACTCTCTCTTCTAGAAGAAAGTATTTACCACAGCCATTTCCATCATTTTTGCAAAATCTACCAACATCTGTCCTTCTGTGTTCCTGTCCTGGATACCAAACCTGCCCATCACTTCCTCGTCCCCTCTGTTTCCTGCACCAACATGTCCATTGAAGTCTGCCCCAATGACCACTCTTTCATCTTTGGGGGTGTTCTGCATCACTCCATCTAACTCGCTCCAGAATCTCTCCTCTTCTTGCTCACATCCTGCCTGTGGGGCATAACAACATTGAACATCATGCCTTCAATTTCTAACTTGAGACATCACTGTCTGACACTCTTTTTACTTCTAGAACATTCCTGACAAACTCCTCCTTCAAGATGACTCCATTTCTCTTCCCATCCACACCACGAAAAAACAGCTTAAACCCTGCTCCTAAGCTTCTAGCCTTGCTACCTTTCCACCTGGTCTCCTGAACACACAGTATGTCCACCTTCCTCCTCTGCATCATGTCAGCAAGCTCTCTACCTTTTCCTGTCATAGTTCCAACATTCAAAGTCCCTACTTTCAGTTCTAGACTCCTGCCTTTCCTCTTCTCTCTCTGCCTACAGACACGCCTCCCGCCTCTCCTTCTTCGACGTCTTCGACCAACAGTAGTCCAATTTCCACCAGCACCCTGTTGGTTAACAGCATTGATGGCGGTCGTTGTTAACCCGGGCCTCGACCGAGCCGGTATGAATTTTCTTGATATGACTCGCATGTTTTATTTGGCATTTGTTTTACGCCGGATGCCCTTCCTGACACAACCCTCTGCATTTATCCGGGTTTGGGACCGACGTGAGGGAGAGACACTGGCTTGTGCCCCTCCCTCACGGCTGCATTTCTATTTAAAGTGACATATTCTGTTTAAAGTGACCAAATTTGGAAGCAAAGAAATTCATGGCAAGAACTTTTCTTTCTCCCACCAAAACCACTTTATCGATCTGCTGAGTGGATCAGGGCTCCAGTCGTCTGTGTAACCTGTAGTTGGAGACCAGGAAGAGGTGAGTTACCGACAGAGCAGAATGAAGGCAAGTGGAAGCAACGTTATTCATCTGCTACACTGCCACTAGCTTAGTGCTTCTCAATTATTTTCTGTCGCGCCCCCCACAGGAAGAGGGAAACATTTCATGCCCCCCCATATAAATACAGTGATACCTCAATTTACGAAATTAATCCGTTCCGGAAGTGGTTTCGTAACCTGGATTTCTCGTAAGTTGAACCACATTTTACATGTAAGACGTGTGATTCGTTCCAAGGCCCCCAATACTACCCTTTAAAAATTATAAAAGCATACCTTTTAAGGCCTCCTTCTGCTTCAATATTGTACCGATTGTACACAGGTTTGGCCATATTCCTTTGCGATATCACTCAACCACATGCCATGAGCCCGCTTCTTCTTTTCACTCGCGCGTGTGTTGACCATGTCTTCTTAGCAGAGTTATAATCTTACAAATGTTTATGCAAGGTTAAAAGCCTGAGCCAAAAAATAAAGCTGTAATGAGCACACTTAAAAAACTCATGAAAAACAGTAACTCTGTCCTTTACACAAAAAGCATTATGGGCAGTATGGATATGCAGCTCCATAATAGCCAATGGGAGGGAGCTGCAACATCTCTCCTAGCCAACGGTAGGTCAGCGGGGAGGAATGTTGGGAGATAGCCAATGGGAGGCCAGCGGGGCGAGATGTTGGAAGATCAACATGGGAGAGCATGTTGAGAGAGCAACTCACACATTGTTTGAATTTTGTTTCGTATCCAGGGATGGAAATTTTAGGTAAATGTATTTCGTAACCTGGAATTTTTGTTTGTTGGGGCTATCATAAGTTGAGGTTTCACTGTCGTGTTATTTGTCTAAAAAATTGTTCTAAGTAATCCTCTGTATAACACTGGATCCTTGTTAACATAATAAATCCTTATTATCATTATGGAATACAAAAAATGAAGAAATATAGATCACCTTCCAACAAAGAATAACTTTATTAACAATTTTTTAGTCTTTAAACAAAAAGATTTAAAGTGCATCAATTTGCCTGCAATAAAAAAGTATCCTTATTTAATCTGTAAACTTTTTGACCAACAATTTGAACCATTTGATACTGAAAAATAAAATTAAATAAAATCAATAAATAATAAATTCAAATTGATCAGCAATATTAACTCAGGAGCACAATATATAAACACCTTAACCTACAAAACAAAAATTAATAAAACAATTGGTATTATTATTATTACTATTATGAAAATGATTAAGTCCAGATTAATGGTACAATGAGCACATTTCGCAGTGCACAGCTTTTCGAAGCCGGGTTTAAAGCATGATACTGAACTCTCAGCTCCTGCTCAATGTTGAACTGGGACCTGCACTTATTTTCGCAGCAGTGACGTCATCCAGCATGACAGAGACCGTGTGTGTTACAGTTCTTCTGCAGTACTGTGGGGTTTTCTGCAATGAGCAGTTTGGTACCCACCTTATCTGATGTGAACAGAGCTCGCTGGTTTGCTGGAGTAGCATTCACAAAGCGGGATGGTTGTTGGTAATATTCGGCACGTTTTCGCTTAAAAAAACTCATGTGACTCATCACGTGATCGGGCTGTGATGTCGTTAAGTGATGCGTGAATTTATTTGGGTTCATGCTCTCCGCTGCCAATGTTTTCAGACACAGTAAACACACTGGTCTTTCTTTGTTTCTCACCATAGCACAGTGAAGCCAAGAGCTACATACGCTTCATCAAACCTCCTCAACTGAGCTTCCGGGAGACTTTTGTTTCTCTCACCTTCTCCGCTTCTCTTTCCGTCCGTGTTAAAAATTTCCATGGTGGGTTTATTAACTTCACTTCTTATTTTACCTCTGAGCACACTCTAACAGTGAGGAAGCCACTGCCACCTACTGTAGTGGATGTAGAATTTTACTTTATTTACACTTTATCCTAATACGGCAAAAAAAAAAAAAAAAAAAAAGCATGTTCACTGGAGTCACAGTGCCAGGGTGGGCACGCCCCACTATTTGAGAATCACCGCACTAGCTAATTATAGCAGATAAATAAGAGCAATAGATAACATTAAAAATAATATTACTATTATTGTTAATATGCATATTATTATACATTCCTGTGAATCTTGTGTTGACTATACATTGTTATAATAATGAATAATCAGTAATTATAGTTACAACAATCCAAACAACATCACTGATAATAGTACAACAATGACAAAGAAAATCATACTAATAATACCATTATTACAGATATTATTAGGTAATATTTATTAATAATTACAATAACATAACAATAATAATGCTAAAAATAGTACTATTACTCCTCCTACTACTACTAATAATAATGAGAAGACGAAATGACTAAAACACGAGTGATATAAAGGTTGGTAACTTTTGTCACTCATGAAAAACAAAACAATCTCAATAATACTGCTCATTATTCAAATAATCACTGTCATATACATAATTATAATAATGAAAACTCGCAATAGTATTGACAATCTTCATAAAATATTAATGATAATCACAATCTTATTTGTTATCGAAGAATAATTCCTCAATTTACTGGAAGACAAAAAAAATTAATTTGGAATATCAGGATCAAAGTTCAAAGTCAAATCAAGGTGTTACATTTTCAATTAAATTGCTTATGTCTCAGATAAAGTGACACAGACACATAGACTCAATGGTAGGAACCATATACATGTTATCAAATGACACAATTACCTTTAAAAGTTAAAATCAATTGTGAAATGAGTGGAAAAAACATGCAGTTACTATGTAACACTAATAAGAAACCATATACTGCATAGAATTTTACCTGAGACAATCAGGTTTGACTCTGGATCCTAAAAGGTGAAAATAAAGGTCTTATGATTTTGAATTCTCAGAAAATTTGAAAAGAAGTGCAAACAGACATGTTATTTCTATGGAACATTAACAGGCAACCATATAAGAAACCAATACACATATAAGGAACATTTGCTTCTTTATTTATGCCAAGTGATTGCACTACGCTTCCGCTAATTTTTAACTGTGTGTTAAGACATGGCTATTGTGAGTTTGTACCTGTGTTTTCATTTTGGACATACAATTTGTATTCACACACACACACATTCACACACAGGTATACCCTGGCTTACATTGTGACGACATAAATCGAATTAGCTTGTATCTAGGCTAAATTTACTTGTATAACACACACACACACACACACATATATATATATATATATATATATATATATATATATATATATATATATATATATATATATATATTAGTCAATAAAAAAACTGAAATTAAGGCCAATTCACAAAACCGCAAAAAATATCTAGAGCATTTTCAAATATCCTTAACTTTTTTTGTGTAATGTATGAACCTATGCCAAATCAAACATGCGAATTATAATTATAATTAGTCTTATAAAGGGGAAAAAAAAAATACACAAGTGTATATTATATATACTAGTCCTTCTCAAAAAATTAGCATATTGTGATAAAGTTAATTATTTTCTGTAATGTACTGATAAAAATTAAGCTTTCATATATTTAGGATTCATTACACACCAACTGAAATATTTCAGGTCTTTAATTGTTTTAATACTGATGATTTTGGCATATAGCTCATGAAAACCCAAAATTCATATCTCAAAAAATTAGCATATTTCATCCGACCAATAAAAAAAGTGTTTTTAATACAAAAAAAGTCAACCTTCAAATAATTATGTTCAGTTATGCACTCAATACTTGGTCGGGAATCCTTTTGCAGAAATGACTGCTTCAATGCGGCGTGGCATGGAGGCAATCAGCCTGTGGCACTGCTGAGGTGTTACGGAGGCCCAGGATGCTTCGATAGCGGCCTTAAGCTCATCCACAGTGTTGGGTCTGGAGTCTCTCAACTTTCTCTTCACAATATCCCACAGATTCTCTATGGGGTTCAGGTCAGGAGAGTTGGCAGGCCAATTGAGCACAGTAATACCATGGTCAGTAAACCATTTAGCAGTGGTTTTGCCACTGTGAGCAGGTGCCAGGTCGTGCTGAAGAATGAATCTTCATCTTCATAAAGCTTCTCAGCAGATGGACAGTCCAGTGCTGCTTCTCTGTAGCCCAGGTCAGGCGCTTCTGCCGCTGTTTCTGGTTCAAAAGTGGCTTGACCTGGGGAATGCGGCACCTGTGGCCCAGTCCACTGCTTCCACAGGTCCCCCAAGGTCTGGAATCGGCCCTTCTCCACAATCTTCCTCAGGGTCCGGTCACCTCTTCTGGTTGTGCAGCATTTTCTGCCACACTTTTTCTTTCCCACAGACGTCCCACTGAGGTGGCTTGATACAGCACTCTGGGAACAGCCTATTCGTTCAGATTTCTTTCTGTGTCTTACCCTCTTGCTTCAGGGTGTCAATTATGGCCTTCTGAACAGCAGTCAGGTTGGCAGTCTTACCCATGATTGCGGTTTTGAGTAATGAACCAGGCTGGGAGTTTTTAAAAGCCTCAGGAATCTTTTGGAGGTGTTTAGAGTTAATTGGTTGATTCAGATGATTAGGTTAATAGCTCGTTTACACTACCTGAACATCATATGCTCATTTTTTGAGATAGGAATTTTGGGTTTTCATGAGCTGTATGCCAAAATCATCAGAATTAAAACAATAAAAGACCTGAAATATTTCAGTTGATGTGCAATGAATCTAAAATATAAAAGTAAAATTTTTATCAGTACATTTACAGAAAATAATGAACTATATGCTAATTTTTTGAGAAGGACTGGTAGGCCTCCGTCAGTCCCGAAGGACTATGGCTGCACTCTGGCTGGTATCCCGGCTGGTGATACTCCCCAGTGCGCAGAGCCTGGGTAGGGAGTAATGAGGGACAGGATGTTACCTAAGCAGCAAGTCCCCCATCTCGGCGCCACCGGAAGGATCCAATGGAAAGGCAAGTGCCGATACGACTGGGTTCCAGTGCCGCTGCAGGAGAGAATCTACGGTCAATTTAGAACAGCCAATTAACCTACAGTGCACGTCTTTGGATTGCGGGAGGAAACCGGAGCACCCGGAGGAAACCCGCACAAGCACGGGGAGAACATGCAAACTCCACACAGAAACGCCCAGGCCGGGAATCGAACCCACGCCTTCTTGCTGTGAGGCGGACGTGCTAACCACTACGCCACCGTGCCGCCATTGAGAAGGACTAGTGTGTGTATGTATGTATATATGTATGTATATATATAAAAACAGTGGTACCTCACTGTACGAAAGTCTCACCAAACGAAAAATTCAAGAAACGAAGCGCATTTTCCTAAAATTTTGGTCTCTGGATACGAAACTAGTTCACGTTACGAAAGTGCCATCTTAAAAATTCAAATGCACCATTCAAACAATGCGCGAAATGCTTTCCCATTGGTTGTCGTCCAACACCCTGCCACGCTGGCCTCCCATTGGCTAGGAGGGAGCTGAATCTCCATAATACAGTACTGTCCCCATAATGCTGTTCATGTGCCTTCGACCCATTGTTCGACACAAGCATGAAGGAGAGGTGTACTGTTGGTTCGTGAGGTTTTTTTTTTTTGAGTGTGCTTATTGCAGCATTATTTTTCGTTATTAATCATGAGAACCAAGGAGGTGAGACTGAAAAGAAGAAGTGGGCTCCGTTATCAAAAAAAAAAAAAGTAAAACAGAATATGATAAAAAAAATGCGGTTCAACTTACGAAAAATGAAGGTTACAAAAAAGGCACTGGAACGGATTAATTTCGAAAAGTGAAGTATCACTGTGTATGTCTTCCTTTTGGCTTTTCCCTTTTACTCGGGAGTCGCCACAGCGAATCATCTGACTCGCACGTTTGATTTGGCAGAGGTTTTTACGTCGGATGCCTTTCCTGTCACAACCCTTTTTAGCAAGGGAGAGAAACACGCTGACGACTTTGCAGCCTACATATTATATATATATATATATATATATATATATATATATATATATATACACACACACACACACACACACATGCACACACACAATATTTAATATACTCATATATATATATAATACTGTATAATGACGTAAACTTTATTTTTATTTTTTTTTCCATATATTTTTTTAAAACCGACGTAATCGAGAATGACTGAACTCGAAACGATTTAAGTTGAGGTATACCTGTACTATAAAAATAACAAAATTGTCCATCAGTACTCGACTTCGTAGCTCTGTCATTGTTTATTGAATTTTTATCTGGTGTTCTTAAAAAAATTGATTGTAAATAATACATGAAATTTTAAGTTCAGAGTTTATAAAAGTAAATTTCATTGGCATTTGGCTAAAGGAAACATCTTTTGTGATTATCAATAATGGGTTTGTAAACAATAATACCATGTTTAAAATGCTTAAAAATTCATGGAATAGTTTGTTGCAATTTGTGAAAACAACAGGTTCATTTAGTACTAGGTAGTAAAATATTTAACTAGTGTACATAATGTTAAATGTATTTAAAAATTCTGTGTATGACAGTCAATTGTATATTTCCATGAGTGGATAAACTTTTTTAATCATTATCTTAATTATGGTGAAAAGCATCGTGTACATCAGGGGTCACCGACCTTTTTGAAACCGAGAGCTACTTCTTGGGTACCAATTAATGCGAAGGGCTACCAGGTCAAAACACACCTCTGAAATTACAAATTTGCTCAATTTACCTTTAATTATATGTTATCATTAATAATTAATGATATTTATCTATGTGAAGATATTGATTTGATTTAAAATATATTCAAAAAAATTAGATGCAGCTCAATGGAGAGTGGCGCTATGGAGCTGTGGGCCTGTCCTAAAACTAGCAGTGAACAGGTCCGCGGGCAACTTATAGTGTCCTTGCGGGCTACCTGGTGCCCACGGGCACCACGTTGGTGATCCCTGGTGTACATAAATAATACTTCATTAGATATCAACTATGTTTATTTTCTTATTTAATAATTGATAATGAAATTTATTCAAAATTGGCAATTTACTTTTATAAATTCCAGTTAATGCACTTAACTCTTGAAAGCTTAAACCATCTTATCAATCCATCTTCACCGGTATATCTGTATGGGCTTTGAATATCGTTTTTTTTTTTCATGGAGTTGTGCAAGTTGTGCCAGCACTGCATGCCAATACCTGACACTCCAACCACGTATCACCAGAAGTTTAAGGACTGTCTGCCCTAGGCTTTTTTTGGCCACTGGAATATTTCAGAAGGAGCTTGGAGACAAAGTGGGTACAATATCTCCAACATCTCTCAGCTGCATCCTCCTGGTAAGAATAAAGAGTATAAATCCAGTGGCCATACAAATGCAATAGATTCAGGAATTTCTTTCTGTTGCTGATTTAATCAACATTATTTGTGAAATAGACAGCACACAACCTCCTGATCCATTTCCATAGCTCAACCCTAAGCAGTACCACACAACTGATTGATTTAAACATATTTTATTCATTGAAGAAAGGGATTGGGCACAAGTTATCAAACTTAGTGAAGCCCTCTCCACAGAGCAGAAACATGCTGACGGCTATGTATCTCCTCTTGTCAAAAGTCAGCAATGGTTCTTTTACACGAACCTCACACCATAGACAGTGGGAGACATAGTCGGCCTTTGATAAATCAGTTAGCTGCACTGGGGGTCAGTGACTGCTCGTGCAATGTGGGTCTTAAACCCCCAACCTTAGGATCAGTGACCCAGCATCTTACCACCAGGCCACCACTGCCCAAACCACTCAATTATTATTCTAATTACATGCAACTCCCAGAGCCATTTGTTTAATGTGGCCTCCGATTTCCCATGTTATATTTTTTACAATGATGTGGAACATTAAAAGATTAAGATGTCCTCTGCATTTGTTTGGTAACAATATATAAATTTATTCCAGTATATACAGACACTCCCAAGCTTACAAACAAGTTAAGTTCCAGACCCCTGTTCTTTAGATGAATTTGTTTGTAAGTTGTTACAGGGCATTCTTTAAAGGGGAACGTATGTTTAAAGCTTGTATCTCTCTCTCTCTCTCCATAATCATCTGTACATTATCAATGTCATTATGTCATGTGTTTACACTCCTGGTTCCTCTCAAGCAGAGCACAGCGTATCTGATCAGAATTACAGAGTTTCACTCTTCTTATCCAGTTCATTATATTACTGGAGTCAATTTGTTTCTTCTATGAAAGTTTTGGCAGGAGTTCAGAAATGTATCGTTATGCTTCTCTTTAGGGACCTCTGGTGGAAAGCACGTGTCAGCCACGCCCCTCTGCCAGAGCCTAGTATTAAGTGTACCTCAGGATAATGTTTAATCATATTTAATACTTATATTTGTGATATATCTTTCTATAGATTAGCAGACTTCAATGGACATGTTGTTGAAGGCAACAGAGGGAACGAGGAAGTGATGGGCAGGTTTGGTATCCAGTATAGGAACGCAGAAGGACAGATGTTGATAGATTTTGCAAAAAGGATGGAAATGGCTGCGGTGAATACTTTCTTCCAGATGAGACAGCAGCATAGGGTGACTTATAAAAGTGGAGGTAGGAGCACACAGGTTGATTACATTTTGTGTGGATAATGTAATTTGAAGGAAGTCAGTGACTGCAAAGTAGTAGATGGTGAGAGTGTTGCCAAACAGCATAGGATGGTGGTGTGCAGGATGACACTGATGGTGAGGTAGGTGAAGATGGCAAAGGCAAGACAAAGCGGTGGAAGCTGAAAAAGGAAGAGTGCCGTGTTGTCTTAAAGCCTGTTTCAACATCTCCTTGGAGTGGTCAGGAAGTGCTTCCAGATGACTGGACAACTACAGCTACTGAAATCAGGGAGACAGGTAGGAGAGTTCTTGGTGTGCCCTCTGCAAGGAAAGCAGATAAGGAAACTTGGTGGTAGAATGAGGAAGTGCAGGAGTGTGTAAAAAGGAAGAGGATGGCTAAGAAGTGGGATATTGAGAGGACTGAAGAGAGTAAACGGGAGTACACAGGAAGACACAGTGTAAGGCGAAGGTAGCGATGTCAAAGGCCAAACAGAGGGCATATGATTACTTGTATGATGGGTTGGACAGTAAAGAGGGAGAAAATGATTTGTACAGGTTGGCACAGCAGAGAAATAGAGATGGGAAGGACATGCAGCAAGTTAAAGTGATAAAGGACAGAGTGGGAAATGTGTTGACTGATGACAGAAGTGTGCTGTGAAGGTGGAAAGAGTACTTTGAAGAGCTGGTAAATGAGGAAAATGAGAGAGAGAAAAACAGGAGAAGAGGTGACCGTTGAGGGCCAGGAAGTAGCAAAGATTAGTAAGGGTGAAGTGAGAAGAGCATTGAAGAGGATGAAAAGTGGAAAGGCAGTTGGTCCTGATGACATACCGGTGGAGGTATGGAAATGTATAGGTGAGGTAGAAGTAGATTTCCTGACAAGAACATTCAACAAGGTCTTAGAGAGCGAGCAGATGCTGGAGGAATGTAGAAGTATCCTTGTGCCCATTTTTAAGACCAAGGGAGACGTGCAGAGTTGTGGCAACCACAGAGAAATAAAGTTGATGAGCCATACGATGAAGTTATGGGAAAGAATAGTGGAAGCTAGACTAAGGGCAGAGATCAGCATTTGTGAACAACAGTTTGGTTTCATGCCAAGAAAGAGCACCGCAGATGCAGTGTTTGCTTTGAGGATGTTAATAGAGAAGTACAGAGACGGTCAGAGGGAGCTGCATTGTGCCTTTGTGGATCTGGAGAATGCATATGACAGTGTGTCGAGAGAGGAACTGTGGTATTGAATGAAGAAGTCTGGAGTGGCAGAGAAGTATGTTAGAGTATTGCAGGACATGTATGAGAAATGTAAGACAGTGGCGATGTGTGCTGTCGGCGTTACAGAAGAGTTCAAGGTTGAGGTGGGATGCATCAACAAGGGTCAGCTCTGAGCCACTTCTTGTTTGCTATTTTAATGAAAAGGCTGACCAACGAGGTTAGACAAGATTTCCCATGGACTATGATGTTTGCAGAGGACATTGTGATCTGTAGTGAGAGCAGATAGATAATTGATAAACTGGTACTGGTGCGTGGCCCGGTGGTTGAGGACCCCTGCTTTAAAATATAAGCCACCTTCTGCACACTCTGATAAATACAGGGTTCGTGGAAGAATGAACAGATGGATGGATGAGGACATGCCCTCACTGTCCCCAACAGTACTGATGCTTGCTTTCCACCTCTCAGCACTGATATGGCTTTTCTTATATATACAGGGTGTCCCAAAAATTTGACATCATTTCACAGGCCAATAATTTTGGCAATTCTTTTTGAAATAACCTTCAATTTTCGCAGAATGAATAAAAATAGATACAATTTTTAGATTCATTCATTCTTTCGTTTTCTGAACCACTTAATCCTAATTAGGGTTTTCAGGGAGGCTGGCACCCATCTCAGCCAACCCTGGGCGAGGGTAGAGCACACCCCGGATGGCTCACAGAAACACGCTGATGGCAGAAACATGCTGACGGCTATGCAACTCCTCTTTATGAAAGTCACCGATGGTTCTTTTACATGAACCTCTCAGCACAGACAGTGCCTTTGATAACCCAGTTAGCTGCACTGGGTGGGGTAAGGGGGGGGTATCGGCAATCACAACCGTTGACACTGGAACTTGAACCCCCAATTTTGGAAGCAGTAATCCATCACCCTACCACCAGGTCATAATTGCCTATGTTTTATATTTAACGTTTAATTTTTGTTCTGTTTTCAGGTAGTGCCCTGATGTTCGCTCCCAAAGAGAGGTCACTTTTCATCTTGGAATATGGTCACAGAGTCACCCAAGACTGCGCAGCATGCCTTCAATGCAAAATTTGGAAAAACTTCAACTGGAAAACAAATTTGAAATTCATACCAAAATTACATTTCTATCAGAGAATCAGTTCCGCACTGGATAATTTTGTTGGAGACATCCTACAGCATGTTTGGCAAGAGCTTGATTACCAACTTGATGTGTGCCATGTCACAGGTGATGCACATATTGAACACTTATGAAATCAGACCCATTATAAACTTATGTTTAACACCTAATCGGTTCAATTTCATTGCGCTGGAGATAGTAGTTTTCAAGATAATTGCTTTTTAAAAGATGTAAAAAAAAATTGGGACATCCTGCACACACACACACACACACACACACACACACACACACACACAAAAAAATATAGAGTGGAGCCTTGGAATCCAAACGCTCTAGAGTTTGAACAAATCGGATTTCGAACAAAAATGCAGGAATTTTTTTCATCCTGGACATTGAACAAAAACCGGAAGTTGAACTTGAGAAACGCGCGAGAAAAACCAAGACCGAGAGGGAGGAAAAGTGTGCGACTTCCAGAAGTTGTTGATACCATATATCACCCTGATAAAGCGTACTGTTCTGGGGAAGTCCAGAAGTTGTTGATACTATGTATCATTCTCATAAAGCTGAAGCTAAAGCTCTAGCAGCGCTGTGAATACCTTTAACGATGAGGTCATGAGCCACTTCCTTCAGGTTTTGAAAAGAAGGCAGATGCAAGCCACATTAGAAATGTTCTTCAAGAAAAGAAAGGAACATCCTGAAGAAGAGTCATCCATGCAAAGCGGTCGCAAGAGAAAAAAAAAGCACCTTTGGCTGATTTACCTGAAGCTGTTATGGAAGCGAATCCGCTTCCTCTCTCCCTCTCTGTTATGGAAGGGGATCCGCTTCTTCTCTTCTCCAACATTTACCAAATTTAGGTATGCCAAGTGCTCACCACCACAAAGGTTAAAATTCTTATCTTTATTGTTCTTGTGCTTTAACTGCACTGTGGTTTTTATGGTAGTGTGTTATCGTCTCTCACAAGAGTTGTGCATTGAAATGAGTGTTGGAGAGGGGCGTGGCTGTCACACACAGGTGGAGTGCTAAACACACACCTGATTCCACTTAATCAAGGGCCATAAAGACTAGCAGCGCTCTTCCTGGTGCTTGAAGATTGTCCTTCACCGTGATCTCTCTGGCTCTTAGCTCCGTGCTCCACCAGTTCCCGCTTTAGCTTGATTTCCGTGTTTCTCCGCATCTTTAACAGTGACTACAATTTCCCTGTGCTCTTGTGCCTTCCCTGTGAACAATAAAGCACACACGTTTTCATCTCCACTCTGTCTCCTGCATTTTTGGAGATGAAAACAGGTGCGCTTTATTGTTCACCGGGAAGGCACTAGAGCACGGGGAAATTGTAGTCACTGTTAGATATGTGGAAAAACACGGAAATCAAACTAAAGCGGGAACTGGTAGAGCACGGAGCTAAGAGCCAGGGAGATCAAGGGGAAGAGGGACAATCTTTTAGCGCAGGGATGAGCACTCTGCTAGTCTTTATAGCTCGTGATTAAGTGAAATCAGGTATGTGTGAGTTTAGCACTCCACCTGCGTGTGACTTCAACGCACACAGAGAGAGAGAGAGAGAGAGAGAGAGAGTGCGGCCAAAAAGAGTCTCTCACAACACAGACCATAACATAGTGTACTGTATTCAATAATTTTTTCACGTAATTTGCACACCTATGGTATGAGTTACGGTACAGTTAACTTCTGTTCAAAAGATGATGGAACGGATTAAGACCATTTACGTTATTTGTAATGAGAAAAGCAGATTCAAACTTCAAGCAAATCAGAATCCGAACAGCCGTCTGCAATGGATTAAGTTCGAGTACCGAGGCTCCACGGTCTATATATATAAGTAATGTAAGGAAAAAAAAAAATCACCAAATTACAAGGTTCACAGAAATGCACTTTCAGCAGTGATATATTTTTATTCTGCATGAATCCGATGATGGTTTTGGAGAGAAGTTAATTTCGTAAAGCTTTTTCCACACTGTGCGCAGTGATACGGCTTCAGTCCTGTGTGAATGCGCTGGTGTGTTCTCAGAGAATCTATTCGATTAAAACTCTTTCCACACTGTGAGCAGTGATGCGGCCTCTCTCCCGTGTGAATGCGTTGGTGACTCTGGAGAGAATTTAACTGATTAAAACTTTTTCCACACTGTGAGCAATGATACGGCTTCTCTCCTGTGTGAATGCGTTGGTGTGTTCGGAGAGAATCTATTCGGTTAAAACTCTTGCCACACTGTGAGCAGTGATGTGGTTTCTCTCCTGTGTGAATGCGCTCGTGGGTTCGGAGAGAACTTAAATGATTAAAACTCTTTCCACACTGTGAGCAGTGATACTGCCTCTCTTCGGTGTGAATGCGCTGGTGTGCTCGAAGAGAAGCCAATTCGTTAAAAATCGTGCCACAATGTGGGCACTGATATGACTTCTCTCTGGTGTGTGTGCGCTGGTGTGTTCGGAGATGACCTGTGTGTTTAAAGCTCTTTCCACACTGTGAGCAGTGATACGGCTTCTCACCCGTGTGAATGCGTCGATGTGTTCGGAGAGAATCTATCCGATTAAAACTCTTTCCACACTCTGAGCAGTGATATGGCTTCTCTCCTGTGTGGATACGCTGGTGTGTCCGAAGGGAACCAGTCTGACTAAAACTTTTTCCACATTGTGAGCAGTGATATGGCTTCTCTCCTGTGTGAATGCGCTGGTGCACTCGGAGAGAACCCAATTCATTAAAACTCTTTCCACACTGGGAACAGTGATATGGTTTCTCTCCTGTATGAAGGCGCCTGTGTATTCGAAGAGAACCAATTTGAGTAAAAGCCTTGCCACACTGGGAGCAGTAATATGGCTTCTCCCCTGTGTGAACGCGCTGGTGTTTCCGGAAAGAACCCATTTCATTAAAACTCTTTCCACACTGTGAACAGTGATATGGCTTCTCTCCTGTGTGAATGCGTTGGTGTGATTGGAGTGCACTCTTGTAAGCAAAATCCTTCCCACAAACTGAGCAGTGGTGAAGTTTCTTCATTCTTGAATTGGAGGTAGGCGTATTGGAAGTCTTTGGAAGGCTACTGAAATCTTTTATGGGCGTCATGTTCCTGGATATATCTAGGAAAAAAAAAAAAAAAAAAAAAACAATAAATAAAAGTGAATGTTTTGTTTCTTTCAGAGAGACATTACTGCATGATGCGTTTTCATTTATTTATTTGAAAAGTCTACATAATTTTGTACCAAATCACCAGATTTCAGCGAAAGTTAACAATGGACCAACTTGGAATTTTTTATTTAGTTGAAAAAAGCAAAGTCTAATTGACATATGTACCAAATATGAAGTTAGTGCTCTGAAGGAAACTATTTTATTCAAGCTGTTGAATGAAGAAGATTTGATGTCATTCGAAAATGTAATTCACCACACTACATGCTTACTGAAGCCTACTAGTCCTTCTAAAAAAATTAGCATATTGTGATAAAGTTCATAATTTTCTGTAATGTACTGATAAAAATGAAACTTTCATATATTTTAGGTTCATTGCAGACCAACTTAAATATTTCAGGTCTTTTATTGTTTTAATACTGATGATTTTGGCATACAGCTCACGAAAACCCAAAATTCCTATCTCAAAAAATTAGCATATCATGTTGAGGTAGTGTAAACGAGCTATTAACCTAATCATCTGAATCAACCAATTAACTCTAAACACCTGCAAAAGATTCCTGAGGCTTTTAAAAACTCTCAGCCTGGTTCATTACTCAAAACCGCAATCATGGGTAAGACTGCCGACCTGACTGCTGTCCAGAAGGACATCATTGACACCCTCAAGCAAGAGGGTAAGACACAGAAAGAAATCTCTGAGCGAATAGGCTGTTCCCAGAGTGCTGTATCAAGCCACCTCACTGGGACGTCTGTGGGAAGGAAAAAGTGTGGCAGAGAACGCTGCACAACCAGAAGAGGTGACCAGACCCTGAGGAAGATTGTGGAGAAGGGACGATTCCAGACCTTGGGGGACCTGTGGAAGCAGTGGACTGGGCTTCAGGTGCCGTATTCCCCAGGTCAAGCCACTTTTGAACCAGAAACAGCGGCCACTGTGTTTTATCAAGAGCAGGGTCAATGCAGCTAGCTATCAGGAGATTTTGGAGCACTTCATGCTTCCATCTGCTGAAAAGCTTTATGGAGATGGAAGATTTTCTTTTTTCAGCACGACCTGGCACCTGCTCACAGTGCCAAAACCACTGCTAAATGGTTTACTGACCATGGTATTACTGTGCTCAATTGGCCTGCCAACGCTCCTGACCTGAACCCCATAGAAAATCTGTGGGATATTGTGAAGAGAAAGTTGAGAGACACCAGATTCAACACTGTGGATGAGCTTCAGGCCACTATCGACTCATCCTGGGCCCCAGTAACACCTCAGCAGTGCCACAGGCTGATTGCCTCCATGCCATGCCGCATTGAAGCAGTCATTTCTGCAAAAGGATTCCTGACCAAGTATTGAGTGCATAACTGAACATAATTATTTGAAGGGTGACTTTTTTTTTTGTATTAAAAACCCTTTTTTTTTTGGATGAAATATGCTAATTTTTTGAGATAGGAATTTTGGGTTTTCATGAGCTATGTGTCAAAATCATCAGTATTAAAACAATAAAAGACCTGAAATATTTCAGGTGGTGTGCAATGAATCCAAAATATTTGAAAGTTTAATTTTTTTCAGTACATTACAGAAAATAATGAACTTTATCACAATATGCTAAGTTTTTGAGAGGGAGTAGTATAGTTGTGTGGGGGGTGTAATTTTTTTTTTCTCCTCGTTCCTATAGGGGGCATAACAGAAAATAATTGAGAAGCACTGCACAAGGCATTTTCAGACTATAGAGGAATACACATGGAAGCGTACAAGGCTAATCAACCTGGGAAAGCCATTTCCCCAGCAGAGCTCGTAAGTAGAAAATTTGCTACTTGGATGGGTCAGATTTTTGGTGGGATTGAAGCTCGTCTCATGGAAAATTCGTTATTTGGGACACTCGTAAGTTGAGGTACCACTGTATTAAGTCAAATACAGTACTGTATACATGTTTGTCAGGTAATGAGTTTGGGAGGGGGTTAGACGGATTAATTGTTTTTTTTTTTTTAAATATATATTATTATTTCCTGTGGGAATTTTTGCCTAATGAACATGTTGACTTATGAGCTCACCCTCGACATGTGAAATTAGTCCTTTCCAAGATACCACTGTAATATTTAAATTGTAACATGTGAAAACACTTGAACGTTTATTTACAGTGAACACATGGGCTAGTTCGTATGATCTCTTTCCTTAAAAATAAGAAAACAGATCTTTTTAAAAGAACATTTATAATAATGTTGATTTCTGTTTATCATTGTTTCCATATATTTTTCTTTTTTCAGTCATCAGAAAAACATAATTCTGAGGCTGTTGTTGAAAACACCTTCGGGACCAGAGACTACAGATTATAAATCTGTAACATTTAATTTCCTTGGGATGGACAATTCAATATTTTTATGGGATCTGATTTAAATGGCACTCCTGGTTTTTTAACACTGGCAAATCTTAGCAAGGTGAGAGCCATTTATCCCTTTTCTAAGCATCAGGGTCACAGGGGCTAGCACCTATCTGAGCCGACTCTGGGCAAAGGTGGGGTATATGCCAAACCGCTCGCCCGGGCATTGCAGTGTCAACACACATACAACCATCACACTCAACTTGGAGCAATTTAGAATCACCAACATGGTCAGCTTATAAATAATAAAACTCAAATAACCCACTGCTGAGAAGGTTTACATCTGGGGATAAATAACACTCGAGCAAAGCTCTGACATCCAACACAATCGCACACAACAATGACTGCTCAAAAACGGATGTTGATCCTAAACCGGAAGAGCACTTGGAATTCGAGCTTTATGTATAATGACAACATTCACATTTTAATAAATAAATAAATACCTCTTAAATCAAGAATGTGATTGTTGAGGGAGGCAGTAACATTTAACATGTAAAGAAATATTGGCTGAGATAAACTAATTTAATTTTAAAACAACTGAAGAAAAGAGCAATCTTGACTCTTTTATTGAAAGGAATAATCCTGCTCCCCAGACTTCACTCTATGACATGTGACCTAAATATCCATGTACGTACAGCTAACCAAACTTGATCTTGATCTTGATAGGTTAGGTGATACGTCGCAAGGACATTAATTCACCGCGCAAGTGTCAAGCTGATTAGCAGGACCCCCTTACTATTTCAGCAAAAGATTTAGCTGGCTCCTTAGCTGCTGATATGCCATGTCTACTATAACCATGTCTACTACTGTGAGAATTGCAGCTCAGAGACCGAGATTTGCCGGAACTTACCTCAGGATTTAAAGATAAACACGGTGATTCTCTCCGTGCGCTTCCTGTTTTACTCTCCCACTGAGGAAACCTCCGCTGCTTCTCCCTGCGGTGCTTTACAACAACAATATTTACACTCCAACCTCAGGTCTTTCTCCAAGTGCGCACTTGTTTTTTTGTTTATTTGTTTGTTTGTTTTGTGCCTCACTGAACTGTTGCGATATATTTCTGATCACAGACATCCAAACAGCAACACCAAAGCTGATAAATAACTTAACCCGGAAGTGTCTTAAGCTGCAATACTGCCGGGATTCGCTAGGGTCAGACTTCAAACCTTCCGGGTCAACAGACTTCCATTCAACAAAAATTCATTTCTCTTCGCACCTGTTTGTTTGTACTGCCGCCAGCTAGTCAGTAAAAGGCCAATGTTACAATGTATACCATCTCCTGCAATTACCGGATCCGGTTGAAAGTTCAACGGTCCCATACCATTTGTATTTCAATTACACTACTATGAGCATATCGAACACGCACAGCGCAGTTGTGACGGGGGCACAAGCCAGTGTTCACCCTCACGCTGGTCCCAAGCCCAGATGAATGCAGAGGGTTGTGACAGGAAGGGCTTCCGGTGTACAACTTGTGTCAAAATTGTTATGCGAATGACCAAAATTACGAATTTCATACCGGATCGGTCGAGGCCTGGGTTAACAATGACCGCCATCAGTACTGTCAACCAACAGGGTGCTGGTGGAAATTGAACTACTGTTAGTCAAAGAAGAAGAGGCGAAAGACGTGTCCGTAGGCAGAGAGAGAAGAGGAAAGGCATGAGTCTAGGACTGAGAGTAGGGACTTTGAATGTTGGAACCATGACAGGAAAAGGTAGAGAGCTGGCTGACATGATGCAGAAGAGGAAGGTGGACATTCTGTGTTTGTAGACCAGGTGGAAAGGTAGCAAGGCTAGAAGCTTAGGAGCAGGGTTTAAGCTGTTTTATCACGGTGTGGATGGGAAGAGAAATGGAGTAGGAGTCATCTTGAAGGAGAAGTTTGTCAGGAATGTTCTAGAAGTGAAAAGAGTGTCAGACATAGTGATGAGTCTCAAGTTAGAAATTGAAGGTGTGGTGTTCAATGTTGTTAGTGCTTATGCCCCACAGGCAGGATGTGAGCTAGGAGAGAAGGAGAGATTCTGGAGTGAGTTAGATGAAGTGATGCAGAGTACCCCCAGAGGTGAAAGAGTGGTCATTGGTGCAGACTTCAATGGAGATTTTGCAAAAAGGATGGAAATGGCTGTGGTGAATACTTTATACCAGAAGAGAAAGGAGCATAGGATGACTTATAAAAGCGGAGGTAGGAGCACACGGGTACTACTACAGCTGGACAACTACATGTTGATGTATGTGATCAGGGAGACAGGTAGGAGAGTACTTGGTGTGTCCTCTGCAAGGAAAGTAAATAAGGAGACTTGGTGGTGGAATGAGGAGGTGCAGGAGTGTATACTAAGGAAGAGGTTAGCTAAGAAGAAGTGGGACATTGAGAGGACCGAAGATAATAAATAGGAGTACAGGGAAAAATAGCGTAAGGTGAAGGTAGTGGTGTCAAAGGCCAAACAGAGGGCGTATGATGACTTATATAATAGGTTGGACAGTAAGGAGGGAGAAAAATGATCTATACAGGTTGGCACAGCAGAGAAATAGAGATAGGAAAGATGTGCAGCAAATTAGAGTGATAAAGGACGGCGTGTGCTGGGAAGATGGAAAGAGTACTTTGAAGAGCTGATGAATGAGGAAAATGAGAGAGAAAAAAGAGTAGAAGAGGTGACCGTTGAGAGCCAGGAAGTAGCAAAGATTAGTAAGGGTGAAGTGAGGAGGGCATTGAAAAGGATGAAGAGTGGAAAGGCAGTTGGTCCTGATGACATACTGGTGGAGGTATGGAAGTGTCTAGGAGAGGAAGCAGTAGATTTCCTGACAAGAACATTCAACAAGGTCTTAGAGAGTGAGAGGATGCCAGAGGAATGGAGGAGAAGTGTGCTGGTGCCCATTTTAAAGAACAAGGGAGATGTGGAGTTGTGGCAACTACAGAGGGATAAAGTTGATGAGCCATACGAGGAAGTTATAGGAAAGAATAGAGGAAGCAAGACTAAGGGCAGAGGTCAGCATTTGTGAACAACAGTTTGGTTTCATGCCAAGAAAGAGCACCACAGATGCAGTGCTTGCCTTGAGGATGTTAATAGAGAAGTACAGAGAAGGTCAGAAGGAGCTGCATTGTGCCTTTGTGGATCTGGAGAAAGCATATGACAGGGTGCCGAGGGAGGAACTGTGGTATTGCATGAGGAAGTCTGGAGTGGCAGAGAAGTATGTTAGAGTGGTGCAGGACATGTATGAGAGATGTAAGACAGTGGTGAGGTGTGCTGTCGGTGTGACAGAAGAGTTCAAGGTGGAGGTGGGACTGCATCAAGGGTCAGCTCTGAGCCCCTTCTTGTTTGCTATTGTAATGGGCAGGCTGACAGATAAGATTAGACAAGATTCCCCATGAACTTCGATGTTTGCAGATGACATTGTGATCTGTAGTGAGAGCAGAGAACAAGTGCGGGAAAATCTAGAGAGGTGGAGGTATGCCCTGGAAAGGAGAGGAATGAAGGTTAGCCGCAGTAAGACAGAATACATGTGTGAACGACAAGGACCCAAGAGGAACGGTGAGGTTCCAGGGAGCAGAGATAAAGAAGGTGGAGGATTTTAAGTACTTAGGCTCAACAATCCAGAGCAATGGAAAGTGTGGAAAAGAGGTGAAGAAGCGTGTGCAGGCAGGTTGGAATGGTTGGAGAAAAGTGTCCGGTGTGATAGGAAGGTATCGGCAAGAATGAAAGGAAAAGTGTATAAGACAGTGTTGAGGTCAGTGATGTTGTATGGGTTAGAAACAGTGGCCCTGGGGAAAAGACAGGAGACACAGCTGGAGAAAGCAGAGACGAGAATGTTGAGGGTCTCTTTGAGAGTAACGAGGATGGATAGGATCAGGAATGAGCACATCAGAGGGACAGCACATGTGTCCGGTGTGATGTGTGATAGGAACGTATCGGCAAGAATGAAAGGAAAAGTGTACAAGACAGTGTTGAGGTCAGCAATGTATGGTTTAGAGACAGTGGCACTGAGGAAAAGGCAGGAGGCAGAGCTGGAGGTCGCAGAGATGAAAATGTTGAGGTTCTCTTTGGGAGTAACAAGGATGGATAGGATCAGGAATGAGTACATCAGAGGGGTTTAGAAACAGTGTCCCTGGGGAAAAGACAGGAGGCAGAGCTGGAGGTAGCAGAGATGAAAATGTTGAGGTTCTCTTTGGGAGTAACGAGGATGGATAGGATGAGGAATGAGTACATCAGAGGGACAGCACATGTAAGATGTTTTGGAGACAAAATCA